>BROG01000346.1:615000-753587 GCA_030159075.1 Atrina japonica | reverse complement strand
AAAGTTTAACTTAATATGTGACCAAAAACGCAGCTGTTAAAATATATTCGATCCGAAGATTTGTTTGTAATCTGTTCACGAATATGCTAACAAACAGTTCTATTAATAGACACTGAACAGGACTTAAAACTAAACTATTTATATACATTTTCTGACCTTGATTACAGTGTTGGTTGTGTGTATTTATTTCGGGTATATGAAGTGTATTGTGTGATTTCTGGATATTTCTAGAAATTATTACGTATTCTAGCTGTTCACTTTGGAACTTTTAATGGGCGATACAGGGATATTGTTAAAAAATACGAGGTCATACGAGGTCTCCCTCTCAACAATGTTAGACAATATTATGGAGCACGACCAATCATAGTGACTGTCTTACGCCAGTCAGATCCTGACTGTAACTGATGACCTTTTTCACCGAGTTTGACTATTTTACCGAACTCTAGAAGTGATGCTGTGGAAAGAAGTAACGGTTATTTGTACTCCGTATGGAATGTCAGTCATGCTTTTGTTAAGATATGTATCTACGAAAAACAGGATTAAGTTTGTAGCGGTTCATCACACATGCACACATACTGTTGCATACACACAAACATACACACGCGTACAAACAAATACACACACTTCCACACATACACGAAAAGTCACAACCACATAACCATATACACAATTAAGTACCCGAACATACACAAGCTCACACAATCTTGCAAACTGAAACACATACACAAATTATCACAAACATACAGATGTTCACATACATACATACACACATACGTACACTCACACACTTTCACACTTTTACACAATCTCACACAGATTCAAACAAATACACACACTCACACATACATACACACACTCACACAAAAATACACTCGCTCTCTCACACATGCACACATAAACACACACTCTCGCACAATCACAAACATACACACGCTTGCACACATACACTCACAATCATACTCACGATCGCACATACATACACCCGAACATATATGCAAACTCACACGAACACACACAAACACGCTTGCACAAACAAACATACCATCGCACACATTACAATACATACCACCACAAACGCTCGCATACATACACACAAAAGCTAGTCTTACAACCCGTCGTGCGTGTTTTTGCACGTACGTGCCCCGTCAAGTTTTGTAAAATGTTTGGTCGTAGCGGAACCCGTAGAGGACGTAGCGTTTCTGTGGCCTTGCAAGTGCCTCGTACGTGTGACGCAAGTGGCTCGTACGATCAACGCACGTGTCGTGCGACAATTCTGCAGTTTTGATCGTGCGTGTTAAGTGCGCTTCATGTACGGTTTTCGTACGTTTCTCTTACGCGGCACGTACGTGCTTTTGATTCGTACGACGCCTGTACGATTCACTCACGGCCATTGCACGATGCACGTACATGCATCGTACGGCATTTGTCTTGCCCTACAGGTCATTCAGGATTTTCTTGGTTCTGATCCTCACGACTATTTTCGAAATCAGCATGGCTACACCATTGGAACAGTTTGTCTATCGAAGGTGGCTGGAGGAGGAGGAAGACCGTGAGGCCGTTGCCTTAGTGCTCGCGAGGAATCGTGTGAAGCAACAAAGAGTTCGCCGGCGTTTCTGGGTGAAACCCTGGTTACAGAGAAGGCCCATGTTTGGTCAGTATGAAACGCTCTTTCAAGAACTCGACACAGAGTCAGATGGAGATTATATAGGCTTCATCCGAATGGATAGAAACCTATTTGCAGAGGTTCTGCAGCGAGTTGAACCAAGAATAGCAAAAAATGAAAGGTAAATGTTGTTTTGGTGTGTTTGTGTGTCTATGCGTAGATTTCAATGTGCATGATGTGCTTTTAAATGTTCAAAATCCGTTCAGTACAAATTGAATTTGTCTTGATTTTGTTTGCAGGAGCAGAGGTCCTCTGAAACCAGGCATAATGTTGGCCATTACCTTGCGATATATAGCCACGGGCCATAGCTATAAAAGCCTAGAGTACAGCTTTCGGGTCTCAAACAGCACAATATCACTCGTCATTCCGAAAGTGTGCAGGGCAATTTATCAGGAGTACAAAGATGAACTGTTTGGCCTTCCTGAGAACAGTGACCAATGGCGTGCAGTTGCAGAAAAATTTGCCACTAGATGGAACTTCCATCATTGTTGTGGCGCTATTGATGGCAAGCACATTGAAATAAAAAAACCTAGCCATAGTGGATCAGAATACTTCAATTATAAGGGGTACTTTTCCATAATACTTCTGGCTGTGGTTGACGCCGATTACAAGTTTCTTTGGTGTTGCACTGGTGCTCCAGGTTCAGCATCAGATGCCGGCGTGTTCAACGGTTCACGTATCATGACAGCCCTAGAAGAAGGCCTTCCTTCCCTGATCCATATCCACTTCCAGGCGACGACAGAGAAATACCTTACTTCCTTGTTGGGGATGACGCTTTTGCCTTGCGCAAGTACATGATGAAACCCTTTAGTGCCCGATGTCTCTCTGACAACGAGAGAATATTTAACTATAGACTGTCCCCGTGCCCGACGGGTTGTAGAAAATGCATTTGGTATTCTTGCCCTTCGGTGGAGATGTTTACTGTCGTGCATGCATCAACATCCGGTGAATGTGGTCAGAGTTGTTGAAGCCTGCACTACCCTCCACAACCTCATACGTACTCGCCTTCCGCGCCTTCAAGCCCATGAAGTTGACTATGAAGACGATCAAGGAAACATAATTCCTGGTTCCTGGCGTGTAAATATTCAGCTCACAGATACAGACTCAACGGCAGCTAGTCGTCCAAATTTTGAGGGAAACAAATAAGAAACTACCTAATGGACTACTATAACAGTGACATCGGACGGTTACCATGGCAAGACCGAATGATAAACATGTAAACACTTTCATTTTGAAATATATTTATTTTCATGCAATGTGACATAGATGCTTGTATGACTTACAAACTTGTTTAATAAATTGAAAGTTTAACTGTGGATTATATATGTATGACCCAATGCTTATTAGCCAAGTGACATGAATAACTAGTAACATGAATTAACAAAAAGTCATTAAAAGATTTATGATGTTTGCTTTAACACTTTGTGAACTTCAAAAAACTCTACAAGCCTATTCTCGTCTGCTGCCCCAAAGCTGTATGATGTTTTGTCTTTCCTTTTTCCTGTCTCAGCACTTTCACCATCCTCGCTACAAACATCCTCCATTGCCTCCGTCCCCAGATCTTGATCTATCCGTTCGATGTTTTGCATCATCTCACTATCGTCATCCCTCCTGGACTTTGCAGGTCCTTTCCTTGTTCTTTTTGGGGCCATGTTCCTTGTTCATTCAAAAGCGCGCTATCCGTTTGACGTTTTGAAAAGTACTGCAACCTGCGTTTGGAGCAGATCACGTACTTGTCCCGTAAGTGTATCGTATGAGCTAGACGGCACACGCACGTGACAAGTACGGACCACTTTAGTCGTAAGAAGTTGCCACGGAGAACGCAAGTGACACGTAGGCCACACGTACGTGCCCCATAGGATATTTTTCCATCAATTTTCCTGTTGAAACTTGCGACACGCGCAAGGAGAACGTAAGGGAAGCGTACGTCCCCGTGCGTTCTACTTGCGGCTTGACTGATCGTAGGGCGCACGCAGAAAATAATGTGCATGCCAATTTTCTTCTACGTGCCTTTGCGTGCGGTCTACGTGTGGGAAAAATCGTACGTGTGCCGTGCGTGTCCCTTGCGATTTTGCCAAATTTTGCAATATTTTGCACGTAGACAACACGTAGAAGCACGTACGACGGGTTGTAAGACTAGCTAAACACAAACATTCCGTGTTGGTGAAATTTCGTTGAAATAGAAAAGCCTGTTTTGAAGGAACCTATCATTATTAGTAGGTGTAATTTATGTAAAGTTTCGTCATGGTTGACTTTTCGTTAATAGCACACAAAAAACGAAGAACACGAAATTAAAAACGCAACAGAATTTTCTGATTCTACAGTGTGTGTGCGTGCGTGCGTGCGTGCGTGTGTGTGTGTGTGTGTGTGTGTGAAGTAATTAAGTCTCTATAAATATAAATGGGAAATATTTGTAAATTAAAAAATACAATAAAACGAAAAACGTCTACAAAGGCTTTCTATTTAAGTAACATTAATCGTGAATCGTTATATTTAAATTTTATGCCCTTATTTTACCATCCCTAAAGTTCATACAATAAAAAAAAAGACGACGGAAGTTTCAGAAATTTCAAAATACTGAAATCTAATAAAAACATACTTAAATATACTTTGTATATTTTTACGTGTCATGCATTAACTTAATGTTTAAAGTCTAAAATCGCTTCTACAGTGTAGAATTTCATTTACGTGCTATACATAAATGGATTCTGTGAAAGGAAAGCAAAGTAAATAAAGTATTTGATACGAGCCTTTCACTCTACCCCTTCTTTGAGTGCCATATCGATCTGCTTTAAACTGTATAAATGAGTCTATGCATAATCGTTTGTTATGGACACTTTGTTTTGAAGCTTGATGGCCGTTAGAAATGCTAGTTTAAAATCACCCTTTAGTCATGGAGAAACTATTTTCAAATGTGTCGAGTGTTTGACTGCCTTAATTACTGTATAATGGGTTTACGTAATCATGATAAAACAGCGCCCACCTTTTTAAATAAAATTCAATTCACTGTGATTGAAAATGATTTTTTTTTATTAAAATATCATTTGCTACAATGTTTACTACCCGTATTAAGACAAATGCGAGTGAGGAAGGTAGTTAAGTCTAAACTATGTAAAATATAAAAATAATACTTAAAAAGGAATTAGCTGTGTTTACCAAAAAAATATATCTATTTTGATATTGTCTACCCTTATTATTTTTACTTGGTAAACACTAACAATAAGAGATATAAACAGACGTATCAACTTATATTCCTATATATTTTGAGAAAATGAGATCTGGTCTAGTGTAGTATTCATATACAAAGAGTCAGGTTGAGTTAATCAATTGCAATTGAAAAAAGTGCCAAACCTGTGTTTCCCACGCAATTCCCTCAAAATATATAGAAACTTCAACAATACTGTACTGTTGCCTATTCCAGAAACGGTATAAATCAGATGTGGCACCTGATCCCACCTCTTGGTTTCCAGAGGTCCGTGTTTGTCCATTTTTACCGGATTTTTATTTTTGTCCTGGACTTTCTATCATGACATTTAGATATATCGACGACGTTTTTTCAATTAATAATGACAATTTTCATACATATGTCAATGCGATATATCCCAGCGAACTAGAAATTAAAGATACACCAGAATCAAGCACACACGTTTCATACCTAGACATTTTACTTAATATAGACACAGACGGGAAATTAGCAACTAAGCTATACGACAAACGCGAAAATTTCGGCTTTCCCATCGTAAATTTTCCACATTTAAGTAGTAATATCCCTCAGTCACGCGCCTATGGAGTTTATATTTTACAAATGATCCGATATGCCAGGGCGTGTACAACATATGAGGATTTCATATACAGATGTAAACTACTCACTGACAAATTATTGACACAGGGATATCGAAAACTCAACGTTCCGCAAATTTTACGGTCGGTATAATAGTCTTATTTGCGATTACTCTGTTTCACTAAGTGAAATGTTGAGTTGCCTTTTCGTTGGCGGTTGTTTAGACGTCTGTGCCGTTTGTGGTGAGGATTCACTCCTCACATATTTCATTTGGATTTGACTGTGGACTCACGGCGGGCGGGTGTGACTGCTCGACCGGGGATGCTTACTTATCCATGGCACCTGATCCCACCTTTTAGTTTCCAGAGGTCTGTGTTTATCCATTTTTACTGGATTTGTATCTATGTCCTGGACATTTTATTGATTTATACTTTGGTATCTGAGATTTTCTGTATGTTTCCCGTATAGATATCTCGTGTTTGCAACGTGTTTGATTTGATTTGATTTGATTTTTGTTTTACGCCATACTCAACAATTTTCCAGTCATATGATGGCGTCCAGTTTTTATTGGTGGAGGAGAAACCCCGGTTACCCGACCTTCCGCAAGAAAACTGGCAAACTTTCGTTTGCAACGTGTAGAAAGTTTGTCCTTTGTAGTGTCAACACGTGTTAGTACTATGTAGTGCGGTTTTGGTTGCGGTTAGATGAGCCTGTAAAGTTTGAAGTTTGTGTATGAAATGACAGACTGTATATGAAGATAATGTGTTGTTGATATGCATTTTGAATAATTTTATTTTAAGTTATATCAACGTGTTTTAAGTGAGTTATGACATACATGTATCTTATTTTAACATGCAATTTAAGGGTATATAAATAATCTCAATTTGTGTATCCTACAGGTCATAGAGTGATGTGCCGATGAAGGTCAGGTATTGACCCGAGTTTGTTTTGCTTCCATTTCTAACGTAACAGGCGAGAACAAATGTGCGGCCAGACCGGGAGTCGAACCCAGGACCATCTTAACACTACTAGGACGCTCTTACCAACTGAGCTACCCGGGCCCATACCCTGTGCACCGCTACAATAGCAAGTTGTCATTCACAATGTAGTAGGTCGGAATGTATTTTTAGGTAAATATATGTGTACATAAATATTGATTTTATTCATCATTTTGAATTAAAAAGTGGGTGTGCATACACGCATACACATATATGCATATTCACACACATGCACATGCATACACATACATCCGTGTGTACACATACATGCACACCTAAACGCACGCAAGAATATATATACGAAAACATACACATACATACTGTGTACAAACACATATATATATATAGTTGAAGTAGTGGTAGGGAATAGGTTAATAGGAATAATAACTTCAGAATGTGTGATTGCAAGATGTTAAAGATTTTCAAAACATCGTAGTAATTTGGTCTTGTAAACTATCCTGCTCGATTACCGTTTCTGGATCAATAAGTACAGAGGAATAACATGTTTTGATCGATCTTTAAATCATAACTAAACTGAAATTCTTCCGCCAATTAAAGGATCGGGCTTCGCAGTCATTTAGAATAAAAGAAAAGTATAAAGAGATCCAAATTTTAAATTCAGAAACGTAGCATTATATTCAGCAAATTATTAACGGTGTTTTTTTTCTTTTCTTCATGTTTTCGTGTGCTTGGTAGCTATTTGCAGCAACAAACAGGTTTCGCATTACTGCTAGTGTAGGATTACGCGAGTGTAAATCCTATACATTGAACGACCATAACACTGTCAATGAAAACAGTTTTCAAGCCACACGTTTACATAATAATAGTCAATGTGCCTGCTATTGTCCATCCACAATAGATTAATGGGCCTCGTCACTCATGTTCATGCTATACACAAATGAAATGTGAAAAAGGAAAGCAAGTAGAATATTAAATACGATTTTTTTTCGCGTGTTTACACCATCTCTTTGTCTGCCATATTGATCTAATGTAAATTGTATAAAATTATTTTGTCGAGGACATTTTGTATTGATGTTTCATGGTCTTTTATTATCACATTTGTACCTATATCCTGGAAATCCTAATGATTTACATATTTGTATCTGAGACTTTTTATAGATTGTCGATAGATAAGTTTAGGTTTGTATTGTTGTATATGGCATTTACTATATAGTCTGGCTTAACTTCATGCTCCAATTGCGTTTGAGAATCGCAAATATTCTTCATGTTAAGACCATTTCTGGATCTAGAACTGACTGATAATCTTTTCACCGAGCTTGATCTCTCCATCTACATGTAACTTGAAATTTTCACCGAACTCGAGAGGTTTCCGTGAGACATTTGCGGCAGGTGTGACATCCTGGCAGGTGGCGCTGATTCTTTTTGGACGCCTGTTCCCATTTTGGAATTCGCAATTGTTCTTTGTGTTGAGCCGTTGTTATGTGTACTTTTTTATTTTTTTCAACGGATGTGACATGGTGACAGCGAACGCAGACTACTTCCGGACACCTGGTCCTATCCCGTTTGGTATTGGTGATTACTCTTCATGTTGAGACCATTTTATATCTAATATGTTGTATTCTAAAGGACTTGGAGTTCCAATTATCCATTGGTACTTCTTCATTTTTACTTTTAAGTAAATATTGCTAACATCGTGGCTACTTGTTCCCCCCAAATTATTTGTAGCATGGACAATACTTTTTTACAAATAATGTTACTTTGGGAAGTACAGACGTAATGATATAAGACAAGAGTTATTTCTCTTTCTCTGTCAGCCGATAGAGGTGTGTAAAACGAGCATTGAATTGGTGGTAACGTAACTTGGGATTGGATTGTCGCTAGATATCGCCATGTTATATAACATTGGTATCGTTTATTGCCTGGAATAATTTCCAGAACGTATTCTAAAAGTTGATATTAACTTTCTGAGGCATAATTTTGTTCACAAGTTTTTGACACATTCGTAGCTATCATTCAATACTAACATTCCAATTTACCTTTACATCCTTTGACAGTCATATTTCAGGATTAGCCAAAGTTGGTTTTCTCAGATTTATGAACATCGTACTTTTCTGTTACCAGATTACCTTGATGTAGATCTTGGATAATACTCTGTCGCAGATAAGCTGCTTGCTGTTAGATTATCAAAACAACTTTAGTAATCTATAGTAAATAAATTCACTATATTTTTTTTTATAAAAGATTAATGTTTAATTTGGCGAATAAATGTTTTACTACGGCTTATCAAAGTTTACTATAATAAATGACAC
The DNA here is from genome assembly GCA_030159075.1 of Atrina japonica. Lineage (NCBI taxonomy): Eukaryota > Metazoa > Mollusca > Bivalvia > Pterioida > Pinnidae > Atrina > Atrina japonica. The sequence goes on along the minus strand of BROG01000346.1, from coordinate 744,875 downwards.
TTTTTGCCATTGTTTCCCATAGTTTTTTCTAAAGAAAAATAAAAATGATTGCTATCATTATCAAGTAAAACGTAATAAATCCTAATAGATGACCAAAATTCAAAGTCGTATTAGAATACGACAGATTAGATATACAAATGGTCTCAACATGAAGAACAATTTCAAATCCCAAACGGGATGGGATCAGGTGCCCGGAAAAAGCCAGCATGCCACACCCATCGCAAATGTTCCATGAAAACCTCTTGTATTCGGTGAAAAGGTCGAGCTCAGTGGAAAGATATAGATATACAAATGGTCCCAATACGAAGAACAGCTGCTAATACCAAATTAAACGGATTGAGATCAGGCTTCCGGAAGAAGTCAGCTAGGAATGATAATTGTTTTCTCCTCTCAGATATGAATGAACACGAACACATTATCTCGATTTCGGGAAAATTGGCTCCCGCTTTATGTGCTGTGTTGTCTCCGTTTCTTTCACAAGGTTCATATTTAATTAAATTGATTGTGGCACATAGTAATCGCGTTCCTGTTCCTAGCAATCATTTTGTTATTTAACTTTTATTTGTTCAGGAACCGAAGTCACCAAATTAACTCAATATTTAAGCTCATCTTTTATTTCATTATTTATCAATCGTTTGATTAGGAAACACATTATTATTTTTCATCATTCACAAATACATTTTTGCGTCACACACTATCTAAATATGAATAAATACGTTGAGTATGGTACTCAAACAATGGTTTTAAAAATTTATATAACATTATATGTTATTTAAAGTTTTCCTCGAATGAAAAATAATTTCTATCATTATTTACAATTGTATGTCGCCAATATATAATCCAGTTAGAGAGTATATTTTGCGTGTTTTACCTTAAAATAATGCAAAATTAGTTGAGCTTGAGTATCGAAAAACTTATGACTCCGTGTCTAGGCCACATTTATTTCATTTTGGCACCATTGTTCACCTTATTTACTACAGATATTATTAATTTATTTATTCAATCTATTTATAGATGGAATAAGATTTTCTTTCATATGCATCATGCATTCAACAAATAAAAAATACTGTATGTGTATTTAAATTAGCGCACTCTTATTTTTGCGTTCGCAGAAGATACAGCCTTATTAGCGCAATCTTAATTTCGCGCATTTACTTTCATTAGCTTTGTCGTATAGACAGAATGACAGGATGTAGACATTTTATTGCTGCCCTTGAATTGGCGCAATGACTTGAGCGCGAAAGCCGCTAATATAAGAATACCGCTAAAATAAGTACACGTACAGTACTATTTAAATCACGGCTTATTGAATGCCTTATACTGCTTGCCATTTCAAATTATCAATGGAATACTCGGATTCCTTTACCCAATTGCATGATGATTCATCAGCAATTGTGCTCAGTCAGTAACAATGGGAACCGATTTCTCATTGACGATTGTCGAATTACCTTTAAAACATGTCAATTACAGTCAGTCTTGTAATATACCTGATCCTAAGATAAGAATAAAAATGCTATTTCAATAATTTTATTGAGCATAGCATAAACACATATTTAACATTTACCAGAATGTAAAATAGTAGTTATGTCCCTTTGTCGCCTGTATATGTCCATTAGATATCACAGATGAAACGGTATGCCAAAAATTCTTCAACACAGAAACTGTTTTACTATATTATAAAAATCATACCAAATAATGCTCAAAACGGTCGTTTATGTCAATTAGACTTCATCAGCTGAGCTCCAATCTTAAACAGATTTTCTGAAGAGAAAGTGGTATCTGACATTTACTAATGGTAAATCTAAATGTATAGTCAAAATCTTCAAATAGTAACCACTGTAAAAAGATGGCTATCGTAGCTTTAGAACAATGTAGAATTTTAAATGGTGCTATCAGTGCTAAATACTACTTTAGTATAAGATTATCAGCAGGTACTAGGTTTATGTATACCCTCGGAGGCTCAAATGGTCCACCAGCAAAGGCAACGACCTAGTAGTTATAAATATTATAAAAGTAAAAACGAAGAAGTACCAATTAATAATTGAAGCTGAAGTGCATTAGAACACGATGAATTAGATGTGCAATGGTCTCAACATGAAGAACGATTGCGAATCTCAAACGGGATAGGACCAGGTGTCCGGAAGGAATCAGCATCCTCTGCCAGCATGCCACACCCGTCGCAAATGTTCCATGGAAACCTTCCTAGTACGATGAACGGGTCGAATTCGGTGAAAAGGTCAAGGTCGATGAAAAGCACGATTGACGAAAGGGAGACACTGTCTGTGGCCGTGCGCCAGAATACTATCGATATTATTTAGAGGGGGACTTCATAATGTTTATCAAGATCCCCGTATCGACCATAAAATTTCTTAAACGACGATTTCAAGCATTCAACAACGTAACCAGGTGTAAGTAGTTTATCGGCGAGTCAGAAGAAGAGCATTGCTCTGACGATGCTAAAGTTATAATGCTCAAGACGATCGTTTCTGTCAATTAGACTTCATCTGTTGAACTCTTATTTTAAACACATCACATTTACTGTCAACATTTCGCTAATTTAACAATGCAAAACAGAAGCAGCTCACACTGGACAAGCCTATATAACATTGGAGGTAATGCGAGAAAGACAATAGAATAACAATCGAAAAAGAAAGATAAATTGACAGGGGAAAAATAAGAAGGAAGACAAAATCCCGGGTGGACAGGTGAAACTTTTTCATTTATTGGAAGATATTATCAACGTAGACGACCGTTGATTCACTTATGTGCAAACGTTTGTTTTTCTAAGTAAATCTCAAGTATACGTTGTTTAGTAGAGAAATATCTTAATCCACTTAAACAGATTTCCGTTTGCAACATCTTTGATAACTATGAGTCAGGGAGACAGACAGCGATGAAATTAACATGGAATTTTGAACTTTATCGGAGTTGTATTTTTATAAATAGATGTTTTGTATATGAAACAGGGATATATATATATATATATATATATATATATATATATATATATATATATATATATATATATATATATATATATATATATCCCTGTTTCATATACAAAACACCATATATATATATATATATGTTATCATATATATATATATATATATATATATATATATCCCTGTTTCATATATACATATATATATATATATATATATATATATATATATATATTAATATATTCAAAGTGCTATATAGATTTATAATCTGTAAATACCGTATTAGTCCAGGTTCTATACAATAGTACATGTACTCAATATGCGTTTTAGATGGACAAAATTAGCTAATTTACTGAAAACCTAGGGGATAGATGATCGTGAATATTTTATTTTTTATAAATACATATACTTATATATATATATATATATATTATATATATATATTATATTATATAATATATATATATTATATATATATATATATATACGAGTGTAGAGTTATAAGGATTTATCTCTTCAGAAATGAATCGAACTTTTTCAACATAACCTTCTTCAGTGTCTAAAAACTTACCAACGATGTTTTCTTTTTTTATATTGGCGTCATTATCTGTCTGGAGCTGGGTACCGGGAATAGCCTTTTCAATTTTTGGAATAGATGAAAGTCTGATGGAGTGAAATCATGTGAGTAAAGGGGGTGTTGAAACAACTGAAAGCCACAATCATTAATAGCAGCTATAACAATGCCACACTTGTGAGCAGGGGTATTGTACTAGTAAAATAACTTTACTGACTTTTACACCCGTTTGATCTTAATTTTTCTTCAGTCAAATTTAAAATATAAAGATATCAGATGCCAAAGTTTAAATCGTCAGAATGTTAAGGATACATATACAAATATTGGACAAACACGCATGCCATGGAAGAGTAAGCATCTCATATTGACCGGTAACACTGATAACATTTACACCAAGCTTGACCTTTTCGCCGAACTCTCAAAGTTTCCATTTAACATTGGAACGGGTATGGCGTGTAAATAGGGGACTCCTGGTTCCATTCCGTTTGGAATTCACAACTGTTCTTCGTAATGTTATATCTACCTTTTCACCGTTCTTGACCTCTTCATCGAACTTGCCATTTTCACAGAACTAGAGAATTCTGTCGGACATTTGCGGCGGGTGTGGCGTGCTGGCAGGAGAGGGGGATTAAATTCTTCTGGATGCCAGGTCACATCCCGTTTGTGAATCGCAGTTGTTCTTCGACTGTTGTTATATCTACCTTTTTAACGAGCTTGACCTTGACCTTTTCACCATTGAACTCGAGAGGTTTTCAAGAAATATTCATGGGTGTTAACAGGGCACACCATCTCGTTTGTGATTCGCTATTCTTATTCATGTTGAAACCCTTAATTTGCGTATCCAATTTGTCGTAATCTAGTCTTGGAACATTGATTAACCATTGGTACTTCTTCAATTCTCTACTCTTAACTACCAAAGCAGTGATACATAATATGCCATCCAGAACAATGCCAAGGGCTTTAGTGACAATTTCAGGAGTCACGGTGACATACCTCATCATGGACGGGGTCAACTTGATGGCTCCGCCTGCCACGCTTTAACTCAACTCACCCAACTTTAAACTGTAGAATATAAAGGGGCATCCAAATGTTGCTACTATGTCAGCATCAATCGTCTTAGAACCTTTCTTGAAGAAATTTTGAATAACTGCTCTTCACGCAAAGTCTCAGACACCAAGGAATAAATTATTAGGATGTACAGGATATAGGTACAAATCTGATTAAAAATGGACAAACACGGACCTCTTAAAATCAAGATGTGGGATCAGGTACCATGGACATGGAACATGGATCCTTGGCTACAGGTTACACCCTCCGTGAGTCCATAGTCAAATTAAAATGAAATACGTGAGGAACGAATCCTCGTCATAATTGGTACAGACGTCTCAACAACCGCCATCGAACAGGTAACTCAACATTTCACTTAGTGAGACAAGAATATTAATATATATATATATATATATATATATATATATATATATATATATATATATATATATATATATATATATATATATATATATATATATATATATATATATATATATATATATATATATATATATATTGCTATTTAAAATTAATAATTATCATAATATCAATCGTCAGTTGGTTGGATTATATGGCGTATACTTTACAAAGCAATACATGTATGTAAATGAATCTAGTGTGGTATTACTTTATTTAACCTATGTATTGTAAACCAGCGAATAAGGAAAAAATACACCATTTTGACCAGCCCGACATTTGACATGCACTAATACGTCTGACTGACCTCAGAGTGACCAAGTAGAGCAACTTTGTAGACTAGATCTAATTATAAACTATCTTTGCACCGTCTGACATGCAACATAAGCTTTCGAAGGAATTTCTTAACATATGTTTGCATTGCTACAGACGGCGATAGATTATCCGGTTGTTAAACTGCAAACGTTACTCACGTTACTCATAGGATTTCACAATGACTATAAGTGTGTCCTAGGTCAAAAGAACGCTTCATCGTATGCTGTAAAACGTGACATTATGATACGTCTTTCTGACACATAGGCTACCATAGCCAGCCTAACACATGTTTGACGTTAACATAATTTGACATTGAAAAGACATTGATGACATTCAGAGATAACGTTACAGTGAATCCCAGTTGTTGCAGCACACATACACACACACAAACCAAAGATATACAGTCTTGTTTGTGGAAAGGAACACAGCAGGTTAACGTCTGTTTATTTGAATTTGAATTTTGTATAGTGTTAGACTCCCACTCATAACAACTTTAAAGTAACTGTATGTGTATTTAAATTAGCGTACTCATGTTTTAGCGTTTTCAGGGGATATAGATTTATTAGCGCAATCTTAAATTCGCGCAAGTAATTTCATTAGCTTTGTCGTGTATACAGAATGACAGGATGGAAAAAAATAGCGCTGCCCTTGAACTAGTGCAACGACTTGAGTGCGAAAAGCGCTAATATTAGAATACCGTTAAAATAAGTACACGTACAGTATATGGTGCCGGCCATTTTTTTTTCATGGTGGAGATAGATAACTCGGTTACAATGTACCCGGGAAAAGACCACTGGCCTTTTGAAGGAAACTGGCAAACTTTCTCACAAAAATCAGGTTAGACTCCAGTGGGTATCGAACCTGCGATGACCAGAATTGAAGGACTTGCAAAATAGTTGCAAGTTGCAGATACATAAATATGTAATTCATAACAATCATGTATGAGATTTTTGTAAAATTACGATTAATAAAATTAATGATTAAAGTTAAAATATATTGTAATCGTTTGTATCACATTCCTTTGATTCAAGTTCAATAAGTTTTAAGTTTCAATGTAGGGGAGATATCAGCACTTACCAGCAAAAGTATACAAGCGGAAAAAAAGAAACTGTGTAGTTTAGCAATTTCATTTATAGATTCATATACAAAATATCATGTTGCATTATGTATATCATTATTTGATATAATGCATTGTCTTTCAATTCAAACATCAAATCATGGATTATGTCCATTATGGTTGATACGAACAGCCACTGAAAGTAAGGAGGAGCAAAAAGTTTCACAAGTTTAACCGCTTGTATGAGCGCCATTTGCACCGATGCATTCTTCACACCTACGACGCATTGAAAGAATCAGGTTGTGAAAAAATACCTGGGGAATGTTCCGCCATATCCGCAATAAAAAACGACGCAGGGGGGTTGATTCTGGACGTAGACGTCGTTTCATGTTATCCCAAACATTCTATGTTCTATGGGCGATAAATCCGATGGCATCGCGGTGTGTGGTCCTGCTTTGTCCTGCTGAAGAATGATGTTACGCTGGTTGTTTGAATGGATGGAATGACGTGTTGACGTACAATCTCGTCACGATATCATACGCCGGCGAAATTCCCCTCCACTATCACCAAAGGGGTCCTTACATGTGTTGTAATTCCACCCCCAGACCATAACGCTCCTTCCGCCGAATCGATGTAACGTTCTCTGGCACGACGGTAAGCACGAACACGACCGTCTCTGCTGTCCAGATGAAACCAGGAGGGGTCTTTATACACATGGTGGCAGGTTTTAATGTACTTGTTTTAATAGTGTTTTATGCCACTGCCAACATTTGTTTTAGTTATAATGTGGCGGCCACTTTGAATGATGGAGGGATGAACCCGATACAATGTACGCGGGTATTCCGGAAGTAAACCGCAAACTTTCTCACAAAACCACCCTTGGTTCTAGCAGGGCTCGGACCCACACTCTCTAGAGGAGAGTGACATAGTGGTTAATAGTGCAATGTTTTTACCACTAGACAACGATTGTCCTATCATGTAAAATGTTGAGTGAATGGTTCGCTCTTAGGAAATGAAGAAGTACCAATAGTTAATCGAAACTCCAAGTCCATTAGAATACGACAAATTGATGAAAGAATGGTCTCAATATGAGGAACAAATATTGCAAATTCCAAACAGGATGGGACCAAATATTCGGAAGGCATATTTGTTCCGTGTTAGCATGCTACACCCGTCGCAAATGTAAACACCGCTTGTGTACCAGACACATGTTAAGTTGATAATCATAAGAATTGATAAAAATCATATTTAGATTTATTCACTCATCAATTTTCTTATGGCACTTTCATTTGCACTATATGAAATAAAACCATACAGAAGGCCAGATATTATATACAAATATGAAATTATTTGAAGGTAATGTCGACTGAGTACAATACGGGACCTGAGTCAGTATAACGAATTCTGGTTATAACGAGATATAAATCTTTTCCCTTCCATTTCGTTATAAGTGGAGTTGATTATATATATATATATATATATAAATGTAGGTCTAGTGTATACAAATAGTAAGGTTGAACTAATCAGTTGCAAGTAAGAAGTTAAGGAGAAAAGAATGTTTTGAACAAACACAGCTAGTGTCCCTTTAATATTGTAGATGTGTATTATAATAATTGTAGAAATCTGTATAAGTTATGGAATTTTTCAGATTGTTTTGAATAAGAAACAAACATACCGAAACCACATTAAAATTTTAATTTTTGATAAGTGGTAGTGGTTCGGTTTGTTTAAACACAAGGACCAGATAAAAAAGATGAACACGTGTCTAGTCTATAGGTTGTTGGATCACTATACTTACGCATAGCTTTAACAGGTTGTCATGCTTGTGGAATACCACCGAGATTGAAAATAAAAGGGGGCATGTTTTGTCCGTTAGCGTCGTTCCACCATAGAGTTCACGAGGTCCAGGATGTGTTTAATTGTGCCTCACTTCCGGTAATATTTTCATGAAGTATGAAATTTTGAAATATCTTAAAATGAGTTACAACTCTTGACTCAAGTACGTTTTATTTTATTTAAGATTTATTTTACTGTGGATATTTTACAATTGAGGAAATATTTATGATCTATCCATTGCCCGGTATTGTTCAGGCATCTACAAATAAGGGTTTCATCTATGTGTCCTATTGAACAAGCGTCGAACAAAAGTTCAAATCATAATTTCACTTCACTTCCAAATTATACATCAAAATAATTTTTAATGTATGAAAGAAAGTTTAAAGTGTTAATGTATTTTTTTTTTCATTTGAGAGTGAAAAATGTATACATATACAAAGAAATTGACAGAACATGAAGTTTGACGCTACCCAAACTCAAAACACGAAAATATGGACGATGGTTTCTATGGTTATGGTCTGTTATCTGTTAGTGAAATACTTTGTCATGTTGATTTTTATGATGACTTACTTCTGCTTGTTCATTCTCGGAATGAATTGCAATAACTTAGTAGTTAACACTTTAACCCCTATGTTTTCAGATGGTATGCTCCTTTCTGATGTTTAGACCAGTCTATTGTGGTTTTGGGGGATAAAAGGGTTAATAATGATATCAATAAGATACTTTATACCATGGAAGTATGGTCAAATGAATTCAATGAATCCTCAGTCTCAACGCGGTATTTTGTCATAGTGATTCATGAAAAGAAAATACATTTAATGGAATATGACTTTGGACTCACGGTGGGTGTGACCGGTCAACAGAGGATGTTTACTCCTCAATGGCACCTGTTCCAACCTCTGGATTTCCAGAGGTCCGTGTTTGTCCAATATCACCAGATATGTATATGTTTCCTGGATATCTTGAAGATTTATACTTTGGTAGCCCAGATTTTACATTGTACACTAGGTTTGACTTATTAGTGAGAATTTGGTGCGCAATATCCCAGGTTAAATTGTTTAAAAAAGATCTCATATACCAAAGTATAAGTTTTAGGATGTCCAGGATATAGGTACAAATCTGGTAGAACAAAAGGACAAACACGGACCTCTGGAAATTAAGAGGAGGGATCAGGTGCCATGGAAAAGTAAGCATCCCCTGTCGACCAGCACACCCGCCGTGAGCCCACAGTCAGATCAAAATGAAATACGTGAGGAACGAATCCTCGTCACAATTGGTACTGCCTTCGAAAATACAATTCAATATTTCATTTAGTGATACGGTGTAATCGCAAAGAAGACTATTATACCGACATTTCACACATTTGATACATTGTACACATTTTATAACATATCTTTAGAATTATATTTAACAAAATCATTTATATATAGTTACTATGATTAGTATGAACTTTCAGTTTAATTTCTGAGAAGTAGACTATAAATGTTGGAATGTGTTAATAAAGACCACTTTTCCCGAAAAAGGAAATGTTTTGTTTTCTGTATATATGTTGATAATGCATTTGTTTGTTTGTTTGTTTTCGTGAAACGTATTAAAATATTCCATTAGATAATCGTTATCTTTATATCTGATCCGGCATGCAGATTCATACATATACTCATATCAAGAAAGGGTTATAATATTGGTTAGTCGTGGGATTTGTAACGACAATATTAAAATATACTAATTGAACTGTTGTACAGGAAGAGGCTATTTATAGCCTCTATATCACAATTGAATTTCCGGTGTAGAACATAATATATATAATATGGATATAAGCGAAAGGAATTGAAAAATTCGCTGGAAACAAGGCAGAAAGGATCCATTTCGATCCAGTATAGCAGTTTAGGTAGGAAAATTCATTTTTTGTAAAATATAATTTTATTCATTTTTTTTTGGGGGGGGGGTTTGTTTTTTTTTGGGGGGGGGGTGCACCTCATCTTGTAAAATTAACTTTTTTATGTTATCATTCATATTAAACTTTGAAAATTATTAGTTAAAGGAACGTTGTCATTTGATTTATTTCCTGTCATCTATATGAACTCTAGATTGACCTCGAGGTCCGTCTGTTTGTCCGTTTGGAAAATATGTGTTTTTGTAAATTATAAACATGATATTGAATTTATAATTTTGCAAATAAAGGGCAAATATAATGCACAAGACGATTGTTTTTGTTAGTAGGACTTACAGATGTACAGTTCCAAAAGAGAAAAATGTATCATGTAAGGTCCAATTATGAAATTGACTGACCAATATTAAATCTTCATAAATGACTTAGCAGTGACATAGTAATTCTCAAACGGATCTTGATTAACTTGATTAAAGCAAAATCCCGCAATTTAAACCCATGTTATAATTTCAGCATACATGCTAAGTTTACATCGCGTACTGCAGTGAGTAGCATTTGCTTACAGTAATGAGCTAGGCATTTGTCAAAGGCCAAACTAAAGTACTTAAGATCTAACTGAGACGCGTCTCTTAATCCAGTTAAGGTACAGGTTATATCAGTGGTCCAAATTTTAACTTTGTAAGGGTCACTGGTATCTCCAGCAAACCATTTGAAACGTCAAATAAGTTATTAATATTTAATTAAATTAATGCAGCACTTGCTTGCTGAATATGTATTATAACAGAATATGGAATTCCCAGAGGTCCATGTTTGCCAAATATCAACCTGATGTGCATATTGTATGCGGGACATCCTGAAGATGTTTACGTTGGTATCTGTGAGTTCTGATACGTACCGCTGTATTAACTTATCATCAGGTAGTCCCAGAGCCGCTTAACAAATCTGGTTAACATTGGTCAAACACATGAAAATCAAATCAAAAGTGGGATCAGGCGTCATGGCGTCGGCATCACTGTATCGAACAATCAACACCCCCTGTCGACTATTAAGAATCCCCATCGACCGGTCACACTTGGCGTAAGTCCACTGAAAATTTCAAATAAAAAGTTAAAAATAATTCCCTAGAGTACAGTGTAAGCTCGCCATTAAGACCACCTGATGACTGACTTAAAGTGGTCCGATTGGTGAGTTGTGCATGTAATTGCAATATCAACCAGGTTTAAAGATTGGATGAAAAGTAGCTTTCCACAAAATGTGATACATTTCAGTAATCATCTTATGCAGTTTTACTGGATTCTATTCTGAACCACATTCCAATTGTAGGCGTGCAACGGTAAAACAAAGCTACCTAACTACGCTCATGTTTATTTTATATATACTCGTGCAGATTTGGAAAAAAAAATATTTGCATTATAAAACCATTTACAGCCGGATGACAGTATAAGTATTATATCAGTCTTGATTAATTGACCGTTTGGAATAACCTCAATACGTAACATACGGAACATACTGAACGTTTTAACGACACTGCGCGTTATAAAAATGACATTGTTCGTTCTCGTTACTGTAAATAAATTTCACGGATAATAGTTCCGCAAATTTTACGGTCGGTATAACAGTCTTGATTGCGATTAATCTGTTTCACTAAGTGAAATGTTGAGTTACTTGTTCGATGGCAGTTGTTGAGACGTCTGTACCAATCATGACGAGGATTCGTTCATGACGTATTTCATTTTAATTTGAATGTGGAATCACAGCGGGTGTGACCGGTCGTCAGGGGTTGCTTACTCTTCCATGGCACCTGCTTTCACCTCTTGATTTCAAGAGATCCGTGTTTGCCCATTTTTATTACCAGATTTGTACCTATATCCTGGGCATCCAAATGATTAATACCTTGGTATCTGAGACTTTTTTATATCAGAAAGATGAACTGAGGGAATAGAGTCCAAAGGTTTATGTTTAAAATTGATAAAACAGTAAATACATTTCGCTATGTAACAGTACATATTCTCACCTCCTCTCTACTTACTTTGATCTGAATTGAAAATCTGATAATTATATGTTTTCGCGAGTTAATTCTTATAATGCCCATCTATACTACATGGCCTGGCTCAGTCGGAAGCGCGCTCGACTCTTGATTGTGAGTTCGAGTCCAGTCGACGGCAAGTTGGATTGAGACAGTAAAAACCGAGGTCCCGTGTCACAGTAGGTGTCGACATGTTAAAAAAAACCTCACTGCTCAATGACCGTAAGTGCCGAGCATAGGACGAAATTTGAAACCCTTCACCTGCATTTGATGACGTCTCCATGAGTGAAAAATTCTTGAGTAGGACGTTAAACAATAATAAACAAACAATCTATATATATATATATATATATATATATATATATGGTCCTGTGATGGAAATATGAAATAAAATATGTAATGTGAAATATGTAATTTGAAAAATAAAAGAGAGGGTCATTCCGCATTTAATTACATATTTGTATCTTTATACAACCGCCAATTGTACTTGATAGTAAAATAGGAAACAAACAGGAAAAAAGACAGGGAGCAAAAGTTGAACACAATTTAGTGTCAATGACACAGTGGCTAGAGACAAAATAAAGTTTTATATCACGAACCCGCCACTGATGAAGTACCAGCTGAGTACAATTATTATTCCTTCAAAGATTAATGGTTAAATTCCTACTGATATACATATATAATATATATATATATATATATATATATATATATATATATTTATATATATATATATATATATATATATATATATATATATATATATATATATATATATATATATATATATATATATATATATATATATATATATAACATTCAGTGTGGCGTAAAATATTAAAAATGAATCCAATGTAAATTAAAGAAAATCGCGCCAAATGAATAGAATTTTTTTGCATCTGTTGTATTAAACATCAATCTATCAATCAATCATATATATTGAAGAATGATGCATATAGCGTATTGTATACTCATTAATATTCATTCAAATCTAAGGGGCATAAGATGTGTTTTACACTATCCTTTACTACTTAGATTGCGATTATATTAGATTAGATTAGATTAGATTAGATTTGTTTCACTAGGTGAAATGTTGAGTTGCTGTTTCGTTGGCGGTTGTTGAGACGTCTGTACCAATTGTGAAGAGGAAACACTCCTCACGTATTTTATTGGACTTGACTGTGGACTCACGGCGAGTGTGACCGGTCGACAGGGGATGCTTACTCCTCCATGGTACCTGATTCCACCTCTTGGTTTCCAGAGGTCCGTGTTTGTCCATTTTTACCGGATTTGTATCTATGTCCTGGACATTCTATTGATTTATAATTTGGTATCTGAGATTTTTATATTGACGATCAAAAACGACAAACATATATACGCAATTCTTGATTGTTTGTTTGTTTATTATTGTTTAACGTCCCACTTAAGCGAATGGCTCCAGATGTTGGCCTATGCTCGGTACTTACGGCCATTAAGAAGTATGGGTTCTTTAACGTACCGACGGTTTTTACTCACTCATCCAAAGAACAGGAAACCGACCTGCCGTCTGCTGGACTCGAACTCACGACCTTACGATCAAGATTTCATTCCGCCACCGACTGAGCAAGGCCGGCTCACAAATTATTCTTTTTTTCATATATATTTCTGAAAACTGTTTGTAAAACCAAGTTCATCAACTAGTCATTCGCAAATAGTTTATTCGATCTTCTTGTGATCTATTAATTCATACGACACTGGAACTGACCTAACTTTTCACAAGAAATACAGTATCTGTTATCAACTTAGTTACCAAAGTATAAATCTGTCGTGTGTCCAATCTAAGTACTAAAAACCGATATATATATATATATATATATATTTATATATATATATATTATATATATATATATATATATATATATATATATATATATATATATATATATATATATATATATATATATATTTATATATATATATACTTTTCCAAAATACAGCCAATGCCTCTTTGGGAGTCATTTGCACTGTGTTCCCTTCAAACCTAGAGAGTGAATACATTTTATTAAATTTATGCAACACTTGTTGCACACGATCACTGCTATCGGGATGCACATATCCCTCATCAATACAGGAAATGATAAACGCGGATTTAGCATGTCGAAATCCGTCTATAACATATCATTATGATACACAACAATGAATCATACCGTTTGAAACTCTATTCTGTTTAGGTCTAGCAAGGTAAATTGGCACATGTTTACAAACCCAAATAGTCTGAATTAAATCAAAATAAGGGTGACCGGCCACTTGTCGACACAAAAATATTAGAGCTTGAGTAATGCATAAAATCAGTACAAGGCAATACGTAAACATCTGTACAACCCATTTTTGAAATGGGCCGTTGTTTGGTTTTCGACAGAACCCGGATGTGCCATATTTACCTAGATAGATGTATACGTATATTTTACGTAAATTTGTTGACAGTTCGGGAAATTTTGAATATTAAACTATTTTACGTGACCAAGATTTTATCTTATAAATACATTATGAATTTTAATATCAAAATCAATATTTTGTGTTATTTACATCTGAAAAGGAAAATATTTGCCTGAAATCGAAATAACGATAAGCTCCCATACACTTGTTGTAGATAAAAAGAGCCAATTTTATTGAGTTTGATAGCACTATTGTTTCACATCTAGGCAGAGCCTTGTACAATAAAACCTGCTATAGCGACCACTTCTATATAAGGATTGAAATTGTGTATAAGGGTCACCTACACATAAAGATCAATATTTTTCGTCCGTTCGGTAGCCCCTATAAACAGGTGTCACTGTATATTAGAATTTGCTGTATATTCATGCTTAATCTGGGTTTAGTGTATATTGTATTGTAATTTACTATACATAATCTTTTTTATTCAAGAATAGTCTTATAAACTTTAATTATGAAACAAGAGTCATTCACCTGTCTCATCACTGCTGTGTCATCGTCGCCATCTTTGCATGGTTTGGGCTGTTTCCTTGTTTCTTTATTGTTGTTTAAGGTGCCAATCAAGAATATTTCACTCGTATGGAGACGTCACCAAATGCCGGTGAAGGGCTTCAAATTTTGGCCTATGCTCGGCACGTAAGGCCATTGAGCAGTGAGGGTTCTTTAACGTGCCTCGAGTTTTACTGTCTCATCCGAAGGACAGGAAACCAACCTGCCGCCGGTTTAACTCGAGCTCACGACCTCACGACAAAAAGTCGAGCACGGTACCGACTGAGCACGGCCGGCTCGATTTGGACTGTATGTAAACCATTGGAACCACCTCCTGAGGTAGTTTGGTTGGTCTCCCGAATTTGTTGAAACTGTTTGTGATAAATTAGAAAAACGAAACTAGTTTCAAACCAGTTTGGTGCAATAAATGAAAAGTTACGAACATACATAAGTTCTTAACTTATTTCATTTAAATTTAACTATGGACTCACGACGGATATGACCAGTCAACAGGGAATGCTTACTTATCCATGGCATCTGATCCCACTTCTTGATTTCCAGAGGTCCGTATTTGTTCAATGTAGATCTGTAAATGTTTCCTTGGCATCATGAAGATTTATACTTTGGTATCTGGCATTGTATATGTCCTCTGCTGAAACCAACTCCTGGGGTATTTTGGTCGATTCCCGAAGTGGGTTGAAACTGTTAGAAAACTGAAACGAAACTAGTTTCAACCCAGTTTGATGCAATAAATGAAAGTTTTACGAAACATTTTATAAACTAGAACTAATTTCTTATCAGTAATTTAGCTTTGTTTTCAACAGGTTGAATCCGAATCAAAACTACTTACACGAAACCGCATTTTCCAACACAATCTGAATGTTAAGGTGAGATTTAAAACTTCAAATTTGTATCATAATAGTCATGACAAAGTCTTTACTATACATCAAACAGCCCAGTATGTGGCATTTATTGTCATATTACACATTGAGTTTGTGAATGTCTAATGAAGATACTATAAAATACAAACAGGAAAGGTTATTCATGTCATGTTGAAAACCTTCCCCATAGAAATTCTTTCCCCGGAAAATTTCTATAGAAATTTTTTATATAAAACTTAACCTGAGTGCCAAACATAAAAAAAAATAAGCGAGGACTTGTCTGATAAATTCAAATATTCGAGAATGTGGGGTTTACTCTCATTATATGTTTTCATATATTATATTTTGAAAAAAATCAGTGAATAGATTTATTAATATTTTCGGGGATGATTTCTATATAAAAAAAATTCTATAAAACGGGAACATTCTCTATATAAAAAAAATTTCCACGTGGGAATATTTTCTATATAGAATTCCTTCCGGGGGAGATTTTCTATGTAGAAAAATTTCCAGGGGGGATTTTTCTATATAGAAATTTGTCCTAGGGAAGATTCTCTATGCGGAAGGTTTTCCATATGACACCGACTCCTTTGCTACTGTTAATGTTCTCAGTCTGCGTATATTTACCTATGTACATGTACAGCTTATACCCAAAACCTAAGCTTACACGAAAATAAAAGTGAATGTACTTGCCATATAGCAATTTTCATAAGTAATTTTGATACTTTGAACTGCGTCGTGTACAGTTTCAGCTTATACTATATATATGATTCAAGTGACCGTTTAAGGTCACCTTGTTTGTAGCCATAACCGGAAATTAATATCCGGAATTTAGCATCATTCTCATTATGTGACTGTCGGTTGGGCGTTGTATTCTGAACACCTTCCGCTTTTTCTTAATAAAATGTAATATTTCTTTCGGATACTATTCTGTAGTAATCGTAAATATCAAGTATTCTACAGGGACAGTTTCATGACGGCGAGATGTAGCTTAATTCAGAAAGACTAAGTAAGGTTTCCATTTACTGTACGTATATAGCGATACCATTGCTCATAAAAGGTAATGATAATTTGAAATCAGTGAAAAAAAATGTTGTACTAATTATAATTAATGCTTTGATATCTCTGATTTTTTATATTTATATCATTAAAATACTGGTATGCTATGGAAAGCGTAGAAAGTAGGTAAGATATTATAGATATTTTCAATTTTATGTTAAAAAAGTATTAAACGTATTTTTTACGAGTTGATGTTCCATCAACTGAGTTATGTCATGTCTATTAGGATCAAGTCAAAGCACATTTTGCAGTATGGGGTTTATAACGCATTATATTGGCGGGAAATTACACATGTATGTGCATTTCAGTAACATAAACTCAAATTCAAGATTGAAATTTCCAAATCATACTTTTATTCGTAATTTTTTTATTTTTAGATTGATGATAATAAAGTAATAATTCGCTGAAAAATATAGGTCTAGAAGACTTGTTGAAATATACGCTATTAAAAGTCAGTTAGGGTCTTTTATGAGTTTTAAGATATTATAAAATTGCTTTAGATTGGTTACTTACCAATTATTTTTTAACATTATACACGTGTGACAGAATTGACGTTAAAAGTGATTGACCTGACTGTTTACGATTCTTGCGCATGATTAATATGCAAATGACTTTGTGGTCGAGTTGTGTGTCTTTCCCTTACTGTGTATTGACAAGATCTCACTGTGATGTTGGACATAGAAGTTGCGTCATCCATGTCATTCACGTGATCCTACCTGATGAAAAACTCGCGGCAGTCTTTGAAATTGGGAAAATGTTTTACATGCACACATAATGATCTAGAGATTTAAAGCTACTGATGGGAAGTATAGTGTAAGCGTACACTACTGCCATATCTCTGATCTATGTAGTGTATTGCATAATAAATAAACCATCAGTACTCACGTTAGGCCGAATGTCTGCCATGATTTTAAGTTACATATTTTGGTAAAATCTAATTTTATCAAATAAAAAATACCTTAATATCTTTGTAGAAATTCGGTCTATATAGAATACTCATGTGTGATATAAATGGTGAAGAATGTGGAAAAAGTTGTGATGTTTTCATTGTCAGTATTGGTTGATTCACGCAGGTTTTTGCTAATTTGAAAACTCTGGGAATAACATGCATTTTCTCAGTAAAAAGATTATTGTCATATTGTAACAGTTAATTCAAAATTTACAACATAAGAGGGGAACCTCTTATTGAAATTAACCTACAATATATTTCAAACATGTGTACAGAATGTATACTTTTTCAGTATATTGAGTGTATTATACCTCATTTAAACTTAACGATTAACATCAATTCGTGTCAGTACTTTCAGTACTTCATGATATAATAGGATAATAATTGAGCATGCTTCATGAAAAACGTAAAAAGAAAATCTCAATTTGTTTGGTTCAAGAGGCTACAATATAGAGATAAAACCTAAAAAAATACCATTTCCACATCCTGAAAAATTTTTCAAATCTTGTTAGCTCTTACACTGAGCAATTTCCCATTGTTTAAGAGTAGTTGAGGATATTGCTATCCGGTTATCCAAACTGTCATTGAAACATCAACTGACTGAAATAATATAATATGAAATGGAAAAATAAAGATAGATGGATCGATAGATAGATAGATAGATAGATAGATAGATAGATAGATAGATAGATAGATAGATAGATAGATAGATATAGAAGGAAAGAAAGATAGATATATAGAAAGACAGACAGACAGATAGATAGTTAGATAGATAGATAGATAGATAGACAAACAGACAGACAGATAAGAGATAATGGTTGTTATTAAATTGAATGAATTTGTTCTTCCCAAATGGTAAAAAAACCCTTACACGACCGACCTCAGCTTCAAATAGCAGGTATAAACCTTTATGGATGTTATTCTTCAAATGTACATCAGTGTGGAACAGAAATTTGTTTTACCCCACGTGTAAGATCTCACACATCCTAATGTACAAATTATTGAATGTCGCATAAACAGATAATTCGTCAGATGTATAATTATACACAAGGAAGACATTCAATTGTTTCTTGATTTCTATAATACTATTTCCGGTTTCGTCATTAAGTTACATGTATTTTACCAATGTCTCTTTTTAAAAAAAAATCCAAATACATTCTTATAGTAAAGTTGTCCAGTAACTATATTTGATCTATTTATAAATCACTCCGGATATCTCTTGAGTGTTAGTCATGTACAAATGAGTTATGTCTGCGGTCAAAACCCCGCCATCACTATCTCACCAGTCAAATTCATATTTCAAAATTATTGAATACGGAGGCGTTTAACACGAATAGTTTTCAGTTGAAATGATGTAATATATCTCTTTGTTGATATGCACACAGTGTATTCTTCCGCTGGAAATTTGTGATTTGTCAGACGAGGATATTGCATAATCCTTTTTTTTAAACTTAATATAAGTAAGTCACCAAAATTAAATCATACTCATTAAATTGAAAAGATTTGAACATTGGACACTTAACGTAATAGATTTTCAGATATATACATTGGAATTGAAAATTTAATGTTTCAAATATATTAACTTTTTCAGCTTTTAGATCTGAAGTAAAATGCAGTCTCTAGCTGGTCAGAGTCCAACTAATTCCGTGTTCCCTATACTGAACTCATCATACATCAAAGATAGTGGTCATTACCACCATAACCGGCACCATCATTGGGATAACGATGCTGTCGCTTATGTCCTTCTTCCGGTAGTAGTGTACACAGGTATTTTGATGATATGTGGGACCATCGGAAATAGTATCGTTTGTTTTATCTACTTTGTAAAATGGCAAAATAGAACAGTAAAATATTTCATTGGATGCCTTTCTCTGTACGACTTGATAACTTGTGTTCTGTGTATGCCAATTGAAATGGCAATGCTTCGGAACCCCGAAACATTAGACAATCCATACCTATGTAAATTCTTGAGATTTGTGCGTGCACTTACGTCACTTGGATCCGGATTCATGTTAGTCGTCATAGCATTTGACAGATATTGGCGAATATGCAGACATACACACACACAAATTGATGTGCCATTAGCAAAAAGATTATGTATCATAACTGGAATAGCTGGGACTTTACTTTCTTGGCCTTGTTTCCTGATATTTGGTAGTCCAAATCATGATAATATCCTGATTGCGGAGACATCGTGCTCAACAGATAAACATATAGAAAGGACGATTTATCCAACAATATATTATAGTGTCGTTTTTCTTATGTTTTTTGGAATTTCAGTGTGCTTGGTAACATTCTACTCACTCATCGGATCTAGACTATGTCAAATGCCAGCTCTAGGTTCTAAGAAAAGAAAAGGTTCTACAACCGTCGTTGAAAGCATAGGAACGTCATCGCAAGACGATAATAGCGAGGTTTACAGAAGGGAGAGGTCTAATAGTACTTACAAAAGGGACGCAAACTCTGCCAGCAAAATTGCTAGCATGAATCGGAGAATGTCGGCGGTTTTCGATATTCGTTTAAAAATCGGAAATAGAGAGTCTCTTCGAAGAAGTTCCCGATTCATCAGGAAACGCAAAACAACAATTACTTTATTTTTGATAACTCTCGTACAATGGATGAGCTTCCTGCCATACATTGCTCTGTTAATTTGTCGGTCAGTCGTGTCAGATTTTCTCTTAAACATGAACACTTCCGAGCAAGTAGCATTTAACATCGGAATTTTATCGCATTTCTTAAGCAGTGGTTTAAACCCATTCGTGTACAGTTGCTTCAGCAAGGATTTCAGGAAAGAATGTAAAAAGACTTGGGGACAGCTAATTCTATTTTATTCACCGAAAGCAAAGTTGCAAAGGAAAAGTTGATATTTCGGTCCTTTTGTACAGTCATTCTTCATGTGTGTGTCTGTATGTTGGTTTGTGCGTGTGTATGTGTGCCTATGTGTATTTGTGTGTGTGCGTGTGCGTTTGTATGTATTTGCAGCAGAACATTAACATCAAATTTATATGTTATATTTTCCAACAAGTTTTTCTCTTGCTGAATGTTCATTACACGTACATTATCGCTGTACTGTACGCTGTTGTTCATTGTATTATTTTCACTGAGTTATTAAGATTTAAATTTATTCTGTATTAGCGTTAAACATATCTTCCGTCACGTATTCACTATCGTAATCCAAGTTTTCTAGGTTTTCAGAAACTTAGCTATTTCTGTCAATCTATATCGGGTATTGAGTACTTTTGTATAGAACCTGGACTCATACAATAGTTACAGATTTTAAAATTTTGAATATATAAATATGTATTCTTATTTTTCATTTACAAAAATTCGTAAAAGTTCAAAATTCCATTTCAATTTCCATCGCTGTCTGTCTCCTTGACTCATAAGTAACAACGATGTAGTAATCGGAAATCTGTCTACTAAACAATGTATACTTGAGAATTACTCACAAAACGGACGTTTGCACATAAGTGAAGCAGCTGTCAATAAAGTTAATAATATCTACCTATCAATGAAAATTTCCCGCCTGTCCATCCGGGCGGGGTTTTGTTTGACTTCTTTCCTGTCAATCAATCTATCCTTTTCGTTTGTTATTCTATTGTCTTTCTCGCATTACCTCTTGTGGTTAGATAGGCTTGTCCAGTGTAATACAGCAATGTGAACTGTTTCGACCCTGCAGTATGTATTACTACGCCGCATACAGTACTACTTTTAAATCACTAACAAATATTGACTGCAGTATGTTAACAATAAATCAGGGCGGTTATGGAAATTTTAAAATGTATTTCAGGCATTACTGTTTAATTTATTAAAATTTTATTTAACTTCAGTGTTATTGTTCACTTTTTATGTTTGTTTGTTGTTGTTTAACGTCCCACTCAAGAATATTTCACTCATATGGAGACGTCACCAAATGCCGGTGAAGGGCTTCAATTTTTGGCCTTTGCTTGGCACTTACGGTCATTGATCAGTGAGGGTTCTTTAACGTGCCGACACCTACTGTGACACGGGACCTCGGTTTTGACTGTCTCATAAGGAATAATTATATTAATCTTATATACATGTATACTTACATAACTGTCCGTCTGTCCGCCTATCTGTCTGTCTGTTTGTCTGTCTATCTGTCTGTCTATCTATCTATATATCTATCTATCTATCTATCTATCTATCTATCTCTTCATCTGAATATGTATACACTTAAATGATCTAATACGCCTGGACGTGTTCACAAGATCATTTCATATACAGAAACATGTTACTTAGCGATAAGTTGTTCTAAAAAATACCGTTATCATTTTGAAGTTAGAGCATACTTTAGTGTTCGGTCACACCTGCAGCGTGCCCAAATTGAAATTCAAATGGAATGAGTGAGGAATAAACCCTTATCAAAATCGATATACATGTAGATGATTTTACAACCAACATCGAACAGGAAACTTAAAATTTGATTGAATAAAAAACAGTAATTGCAAACATTGTCATTATACCAACCGTAACATTCGCAAAATGTTGACAGTAAACGTAATTCCAGATAGTTAAAATGTTCTTGCATTGACGACGTTCTATACCGGATGATCATCTGTGATATATAATGACCATATACAAGAGACAAAAGATATGTGGAAAACTGGCCAAAGGAGTGTCGAAATCAAGAGGTTTGTCGTATGGAACAGACACCATAAAACATTTTCCAAAAGATCTTAATGCAAATTTACAGAACACCCGGTCAATGTCACTCCAATGTTCATTAAACATGGGTGAAATCAGTGCTGAAAGATCAATATTATCTAAAGTATAGGTTACCGTAGCATTTCTACTTAGAAATTTCAATTGTTTACAACTTGTAGTATTCCACAATGAAAAAAAATATATCTATTCTCGTCTGACCCTTCCCTTTAAATTTTCAACCGTCAACCCAATAAGTTCCGAAGAACAACCAATATTGATGCACATTTTTAACACCTTAAATTCGCTTACCAATGGCGCACAACTATGGGTGTCCAAAATGTCTGCGTCCATGTTGTCAAAAAGTTGGTTACCATGGCAAAGATCCAAACAAATGTGATGTCCATAGTAAGTATTAATAACAGATAAAACGAAGATTCAAAAGGATCAATGTCATCACGTTTGGTATTGCTGCAGAGGTTAGAAATAAAGCCAAGTAACATTGAAACATCGGGACAAGGACTAAATCATTGCTTCATCAGTCGAACTCGAATTTATTCTGAAAGAAAAAGTCGTATCATATACAAATGCCAAAGTATTTATCCTCAGGATGTCCAGGATATATATATATATATATATATATATATATATATATATATATTATATATATATATATATATATATATATATATATATATATATATATATATATATATATATATATATATATATATATATACATATATATATATATGGTAAAAGTTTGACAAACATGGCCCTGGCATATCGGATCATTTGTGAAATATAAACTCCATATGCGGGTGACTGAGGGATATTACTACTTAAATGTGGAAAATTTACGATGGGAAAGCCGAAATTGTCGCGTTTATAGTATAGCTTAGTTGCTAATTTCCTGTCTGTGTTTATATTAAGTAAAATGTGTAAGTATGAAGCGTGTGTGCTTGACTCTGTTGTATCTTTAATTTCTAGTTCGCTGAGATATATCGCATTGACATATGTATGAAAATTATCATTATTAATTGACAAAACGTCGTCGATATATCTAAATGTGTCAAATTAAAGGACACCGCTAACTTTTTCTTCTTTTGATTCAGCAGTTTCTGAATGAAGTCTGCTTCGTATGAATAAAGGAACAGGTCGGCCAATAAAGGAGCACAATTGGTTCCCATAGGAATTCCAACAGTTTGTTGAGAGACCACGTCTCCGAACATTACAAATATATTGTCTATTAGAAATTCCAGCATGTTTTTTATATCAACTTCAGTGTATTTATGTGTAGTATCAGAGTGGTGTTTGACTAAATAAGTATCCTGATAGCCAATCACTAGATATTTAAATTTTCTGGTACCACCTTTACTGAAAAAACAGTTGTCTATGATACTGAAAAGTCTTTCTTTTAATTTTTTATGTGGAATAGTTGTGTAAAGAGTAGAGAAGTCATAAGTTTTGATACTGTGAATTCGAGAAAAATTGTGTGCCTTCAAATTTTTAAGCTGTTTAGAATTTTTAAGTATCCACATCTGATTTACACCGCTTCTGGAATAAGCAACTGTACATTATTATAGAAGTTTCTCCTTATCGGCTGTCAATACAATTGATTATATATATATATATATATACGAAAATGAAAATCAAAATTCATTTAACAGTAAGAGCCTTGAGTCTTTTGTATTCTGTGTGCGAAATAAATATAGAGGTTAAGAAACATATGGCTGAAAAATGAATAATTTTATATGAGACGGTGTCGAAAATTAAATATCGCTTATGTTCTCAATAACCTTTTCAGTGAATTATCAACATTATATATAAACAATATATATATATATATATAGATATATATATATATATATATATATATATATATATATATATATATATATATATATATATATATATATATCGGTCGATGAGTTTATATGATTTTTAACCTTGATAAACTCATCATAATATCAAAATACATTTTAAGTCTGTGTCCGTACTTTAATGCAAATTAATGTTCTTTATCTAAATTTACTTTTCAAATAGACTGATGTATTTAAATTTCTGAGTGTTTTACTATTATATTCAATGATATTTTTTCATATTTTCGAGTGTTTGGCTATTACATTAACTGATATTTTTAGTAAATAAAATATATCCAAATACTGTAAAGATAAATAAAATGTGTTTATCTTGGGAAGAAATATAAAAATCTAAAATATAAATGTTCAGGATATCCAGGATACGTGTACAAATCTGGTGAACATTGTATGAACACGGACCTGTGGAAATCCAGAGGTGGGATCAGGTGCTATGGAGAAGTAAGCATCCACTGTTGACCTGTCACATCCACAGTCAAAATCAAATGAAATAAGTGAGTAACAAATCCTCGTCACAGTTAGTACAGAACACTATACAGCCGTTATCGAACAGGGTACTCAATATAAAACATCTCAGATACCAAATTATAAATATTTAGAATGTCCAAGACACAGATACAAATCCGGCAAATTGGACAAACACGGACCTCTGGAAACCAAGAGGTGGGATCAGGTGCCATGGAGGAATAATCATCCCCTGTCGACCGGTCACACCCGCTGTGAGTCCACAGTCAAGTCCAAATGAAATACACGAGGAACGAATCATCGTCTAAATTGGTACAGACGTCTCAACAACCACCAACATTCCGTAAAAACATATTTTAAGCGGAAGGGAAGAAACTCAAACACACAACCTGTAACTTTTCAATCAAAATTCCAGTTGCTTCCCTTGGAATGCTAAATCTTGTTGAAAAAAATCTCCAAAACGTTGTCTCAAATATTCTACATTTTTTTCTTTCTTTCATTCTTTTCTCATATTATATAAGTATGGTTTCGCTTGTCAGAAAATATAAGATATTTTGACAACGGTTTAACATTTTAAAAACAAATTATCAACACGCAGCCACAAGTATTGTATAAAATTTTATTTCTTTTTATTTATCATATAAGATATTTTTCGTCTGGTCAGAAATAATCCAGAGTTTATTATTATATTTACCCCTGTATCAGATATAAAATACAGTCAAACCTCGTTATCGTCAAGTCATCTGTACCAAGAAAAAAAATTCGAGATTAACGGGTCCTCGAGTTATAAAGGTCTGTCACTTAATACAATCCTTGCTAGATATGTATATCGTTTGTCTCTTATCATCAGTATATGTGCAAGCTGACAACCCATGCTCCTTTCTAGATCACGGAAGTGACACTACCATTAAACATTTAAGAACGGAAAGTCTAAAAATGAATTAAAGAAAGAAATATTAGACCGGCACTTGATCTCGAGATAATCGGGTAAATCGAGATTACCGATCTCGACATGAAGAGTTTTGATTGTATAAGATATTTTGACAAATATTTAAAGAAAAAAAAAATCCGTGCGTATGTCTAAATTAATTCGTTTGTTTGTTTGTTTGTTTATTGTTGTTTAACGTCCCACTCAAGAATATTTCACTTATATGGAGACGTCACCAAATGCCGGTGAAGGGCTTCAAATTTTGGTCTATGCTCGGCACTTACGGTCATTGAGCAGTGAGGGTTCTTTAACGTGCCGACACCTACTGTGACACGGGACCTCCAGTTTTTACTGTCTCATCCGAAAGACAGGAAACCAACCTGTCGCCGGCGGGACTCGAACTCACGACCTCACGATCCAGAGTCGAGCGCGCTACCGACTGAGCCAGGCCGGCTCCTAAATTAATTCGTAACAGGGGTGACAGGCTACTTGTCGGCACAAAATATCAAGAAAATAATATCTCACCTGTACACCCCTATTTCTGTGACTTTTGGAAGAACCCGGAAGTGCATTTTTATCTTGGTAGATCTATATCATTTTCAAGTTATTTGGCGAGTAGGACTCTAGATATCCAGGATAATCACATTCCATCGGACGCTTTGTGTTATCATATTTTGTTAAATTTCTAATTCATAAAAGATATATGGCTAATGTCAAAACATCTGTTCATTTATTTCTTAGAAAAGATACGATAAGCGTCTGTGATATTATTTGTTTCCTGCAATTTTCAGCGACAATCATCAATTTTGTCAGTCAAAAATGACGGCAAGTTTTCACTGTTGAAATTTACAAAACTTTTGGGCGTCGACTAACATTAAGTTTAGTCATCACCGTATCAGTGCCATGAGATGTAAATCAGTCATTCGCTTGTAATGTTGTTGAAATTACTCTATATTACTCATTTTCTGAAAGTCGTGTTTACTAAGAAAGATGTTATTTTGATTTTGTCAACGTTTACTACTTGTGTTTGATGCACAATAGCAAAATAAGAGTTATACACAAACATAACAATCTGATATTACAATATATTTTGTGAAAATAAGGTTAGGTCCAGTGTGGTAGGCATATACAATAGCAAGACTGACTTAATCAGAATATTAATGCCTGTTTGTATCTCTCTTTTGTTATTATATATAAATTTAAGTAGTAAAACAGGAAAGACAAATTTTTGAGAGCCGACCTGGCTCAGTCGGTAGCGCGCTCGACTCTTGATCGTGATGTCGTGAGTTCGAGTCCAGCTGCCGGTAGGTTGGTTTCCTGTCCTTCGGATAAGGCAGTAAAAACCGAGGTCCCGTGTCACAGTAGGTATCGGCACGTTAAAGAACCTTCACTGCTCAATGGCCGTAAGTGTCGAGCATACTAGGCCAAAATTTGAAACCCTTCACCGGCATTTGGTGACGTCTCCATATGAGTGAAAGAATCTTGAGTGGGACGTTAAACAACAATAAACAAACAAACAAATAAACAAACACATTTTTGAAAAAATACCGCTAATGCCCCTTTACGCTCATGAAACCATGAATAACATATTTCAAAATATTTGTTTATTTCTTATCTGTAATGTGAATAGCGAATAAAAGCATTGTCCTATCACCTACATTTGTATTCCTGGTATTTAATGGTTAGGTATAATAGAAACTCAAAAGTCCTTTATAATACGACAAATTAGATATACAAACGGTCTCATCATGAAGAACAATTACGCATATCAAACAGGATGAGACCAGGTGTGAGGAAGGAGTCTGCATTTTTCCTGTAAGCATGCCACACACTGCCGCAAATGTTACATGGAAACCTCTCGAGTTCGGTGAAAAGGTCACATTCGATGAAAATATGATCATCGTTTATTATCCAATCGGCGAAAGGGGGACACTGTATATGACCGTGCTCTAGAATGCTTTTTAACATTTCTGAGAGGGGGAATTCATACCGTTTAACAAGATCCCCTGTAGTCAGCAATGAGTCAGTCTTAAAAGTATTGACTGCTGCTTTACTGCGGGTGAGACAACACATTTTATTGTTATATTCATGTTTAAAATTCCCTATACAAAGTATAAGAAAAAACAAGTAACAATCTTGCTATTAAACATTGTCTATAAGAACAGTTTCGCTTGCCCGGTCTTTTAATTTTTAGTGTCGGCCCTCGCGTGATTGCCAAGGTGGCATTTCGAATTACCCGCAATTTTGATACAACTGCAATTTGATTGGCTAATGTTTCAAGTGCCGCAGCGAACCTGGACGTATTTTGACGTCATTGGATTGTGGTGTAAAGAGTAACGGGATTCATCAAACCGCTTTGCTAGTTCCGATGAGGAACAGAGCTGACAAGGATTCTAAACGACCGTGATAGCAAAAACACAGCAAATGTTATAAAGGTCTCTGTGAAGTCTTGGAGATTCTTTAGCAAATAGTTGTACATCTCTAGATGAGTAATGAGTGTACAGCGACGAATGTTTGAACTATTTACTAAGGAAATCATACGCTGAACTAAAACAAGTAATTATTTAAACATGTTTCATATAACAAAACAATTATTGATTGGGTCCGAGGCCAATTGCTGTTGCCCTCGGACCCAGTCAATAATTGTATACTATTACTCATACTGTATTCCGAATCTTGTCTACACCGATTTCCGAAATTACAATCTGTCCCTAACCACAAAAAAAATTAAATCATTCACCCCTAAAGACACATTTGGACTGATTTGTGTCATTGCTTTCAGTAGAGTCCACTCTTTTCAGGGGTCGATGAGTTAATTGGACACCCTGTAATCCAACTGATATTTTGAGCCTATGACCACTAACAGACAGAGATAATGACATAAAATGTTTGCAGTATAAATACATCAAAACAAATACTGTAAGTGCTTTGCAAATTAAATTGAATTTATTCGCATGGTAGTGTTCAATGAAATAATACACAAAATTGAATATAGTTTATATCTATGCTTGTTCTATTCAACAAGAGACCTTCAACCCGAATCTATCTGTCTATGTCTATTATTTTAATTAGCTGAAACTGCAATTCGGAACAGATAGATTGTACTCTATATAAACCAAGTATACACTCCATTGTCCTTTGGCTAGTCATCAACAAACACTCCCTCACGTATTTATGTTGGCTATTAGTCATAATACGATTGCCATACAGCGACATTAATGTAAATAAGAAGGTAACTTTATCTGATGCGGGTTCGTCTTTCATTTCTTTTGATGACAATTTCTCTTCCCTTTATGTAATCACAATGCTGACAGTTAATCGTCACTGCAGCAACATACTGCGCGGAATAAATTTTTCGATTCCTGTCGAAACTGTTTGCTGACAAAACAATATACAAAAGGGTTCAAAACAGAATTCAAAAGGTACGATCTCAGAAATAATTGATATAAAGATTTACTGACATTAGAAAGTGAGTAATAGAATGTTCTGTCTGTGTATCTTATGATGACCAATATGGAGTAAGGTAAAAAGGCGATAACGAACCCGATCGTTACAAGGAACAGCATAAGTGTAGTTTTTCGCGCGTGGATTTTTCTCCCATGCCCTTTATCACTTTCCATCGAATTATTTGATGTTCGAGTACTTAATGTCAGTTTTAATTCTTTAACAAACAGCCTTCGGTGTTTGGGGGGTTTTATCTGACTTGATTGTGGTTTTGTAGGTTGTCTGGATATCCGTTCCAAGATGACGAAAGATGCGAGTCTTCTGCGTTCGGACACGTCTTCGATGTCTTCCATAGTGCAACTAGTTTGAGAAATTTCAGGTGTTGTTCCTATATCCGGGGTCAAATTATGGTGTGGCAACTTGTCTGTCCGCAATGATGCTTTTGAAAATCCGGGTCTATATCTTTCTCCTCTCAAAGATTTTTGGACTTTATGTTGGGAAAATATTGTTTTTCCAATGAGTGTGTACAGGACCGCTAAAATAATATCGACAACAAAGTGACACGTCAGTAGAAAAATAACAAAAATAAACGGAAAAATTGTTTTCGACATATGATCCTCAATCAGACACGTTTTGCCAATCACTATGAACCTCTCCACAGGAAACGGGATTGTGTACGTACCATACAGAAGCAAAGCGGGCCAGGATGTCGCAAGAGCAAATATAATTGAAGTAAATACAAGTTTTAATGCTAAGCCGGAATTGATTGATTTTTCGTGAAATTTGCATATTCTTTTGTACCGATCTATTGCTATTGCAACCAGTATAAACGTAGATCCACTGTTAATTGATGCTGTAATAAACCGAGACAGTTTGCACCATACCGGTATATCGAATTGAAAGAAATTGGCAATCAACGCTATTTCAGTCGTCAGCGATGTCAAACAATTCAATAGATCATATGCACCCAGAGTTAAAATAAAGGTCCGTGACGTACAACGATTCCATTTTTGGGAATATATGTACACCACTAAAATATTTCCTGGGATTCCTAAAAGGAGTAAAATGCAAACATATACCAACGACGGAAGTAGGGTTCTCGTAAAAATGCCGTTGTTTACCATAGCAACGAGAGGTCCTGACGAAATCACAACTGGGTCAAGCATCGGAGCACCGGAAGTTGAATTATCCAACATAGATAAGTTTATTGTCGGTAATCCGGAAGTGCTTAACAGACTGGAGAAAACATCCGAAGATACATCTGTCGCTGTTGTATATACACCCTCTGAAGTCCATTCTTTGCTTAATTCTTGGATTGATGAAATCGTGCCGGAAATCATCGAGGACACGGCATCTGATACTGCCGAATGTGTCAAAGAAGTCAATTTCTCTGTTGAGTTATCGGAATATTTTTCCGATACGTTAGGAGGCACTGAAAAGGCCAATGAGTTAAGGCTTGTATTATATTTCTCTGCGGACTTCATCGTAGTATTGGCATAATCATTTCTGAATAAGGATGTGGGTCCCTCAGTCAATACCAGTCGAGTATCTGGTGTCATTGGAGGAGTTGAAAAAGGTATATTTGAAGCTGTTGTTGACATGGCAACATGGAAAAATTATAGATATATGTATATATAATTATAGATGCAATATAATATCAGTATTCCACGCATTAATTATTACACATTTCATCCAATTTTCATCATTCCAGTTTCTTCTTAAAGCTTAAACATTTGGAAAAAAAATCTGAAAAGAGAAACAAAATAATTTCAAAGTAAACAGTGATGTAGGGGACAATTTGAGATAAAGTCATTTTCTATTTGACTGTGGACTCAAGGCAGGTGTGATCCTACCTCTTGATTTCCTTAGGTCCGTGTTTGTTAATGTTTGGAAATCGAGAGGTTGGATTAGGTACCATGGAGGAGTAAGCATCCTCTGTTGACCGGCCACACCCACTGTAAATTCACAGTCAAAATCAAATTAAATAGATGAGTAACTGATTTGCTTAATTTACCTCTCAGATATTCCACTGTACCTCTGTATAATGTATTTTCCTCCCCGTTATTTTCCGATCCAGTTTTCCATGAAAATTAATCACGTTCTCATGCATACCACATACTCATAACACTTTTAAATAAATGGGTGACGCAATGAAATTAGCCCCAATTGACAAACTGTTTGGTTTTAAATTCCTCAAATTTTCCAAAACAAAGTTTCCTTAATGTGTATAGGTCTACTGGATCAGCATCCGTTACAGTTGTTCGCAGGAAATGCGAAAGCAAACCTACTTAAAAACTCACACATATACTGCATCTGAATTATGATTAATCAGATAGAATTCCGAATGACGTACAGGCGAAATATAATTTGTTAAATACGACTGAAAAATTATATGGTTACTGAGGTAATAACTTTGGAGTGAAAACTAGGTAGGTTTACACGTTCCGGTCATGGTGGAATCAGGCCTACAAACTTACGGTGTAAACTAGGTTTGCCTTTGTGTTTTGGTTCTTGAAATGCTGTCAGTTAATCCTATGAGGTGTCCTCAAGACGTTCTTTAATAAGAGTTTGACACTGGAAAAGAAAAATAAAACAGTAACGGAAAAACCTACTAATGACATGACATGACTAAGAGAGAGAGAGAGAGAGGGAGAGAGAGAGAGAGAGAGAGAGAGAGAGAGAGAGAGAGAGAGAGAGAGAGAGAGAGAGAGTAACTCTCTGCATTTAGCATAGAATGTACAATTTACTAAATATGAAGACTATCAGAGTATTTCAAGCCAGATCGACTAGTTATTGTCCAATTCACATGAGATGGGGGCGGAGTAACCTTTTAATTATCACACGGATGATTCTACTGAATAATAGATTATGACAATTTGCACGGGAACTGGATACTCGCTTATTTATGATGAAAAGTAGGAACGATAACTCTAGTCAGTGAAATTTTAAATGTTATGTTTTATTACCCAAAATTTTAGCTGTCCAGTTCAAAACAGGGTTCACGAGACTCCGCCAGGTTATATGTATTTTGCTATAACCAAAGCACAACGCGTTATGTTTGTAGTATCTTGGCAGTATATTTTAAAAGGATTTTATTAAAATCGTATTCAAACCATTTTGACTGATTCCACACACAGCATATAGAGCTAATGATGTAAACCTGCACATATTAGAAAAGAATTCAAACGTATAACGTCAAATGTATGAAAGTCGTGATGTATTATTTGAGTGGAACTGAGTCCATTAAGATACGACGAATTAAATATAACAATGGCTTCAGCACGATGACCAATCCCAAACACGATGGAACCACGTGTCCGGAAGGCGTCAGCTTCCTCTGTTAACATGCCACACCCATCGCCAATATTCCATGGAAACCTCCTGAGTTCGGTGAAAAGGTCAAGTTATCAATTTTAAACACATGTTGAATTATAACGTTTTAGCGAATGATTTTGGAAATAATATTCAGGAATCTTTTCTTGGTTGAACTGCGTTTTCATATTTTCTTAAGAAGCTAATGCAAAATTGATATATTTGTTTACAATTTGTATCTAATACATCCAAGAAAATAACGAGTTATATATACTTATAACTGATTTATCATAATACCCCGTGTTTTGTGAAAAAAACATTGCCAATGCAAGAAACATCTCAAATTAATTATTAATTTAACTTGAAATATCCAATCAGACACATGGGAAACCTGACATTCTTCACATGATAATTACCTTAGGAGCAGAAAGTCTTTACTCTTTACGCGTAAGACATTCATTAAAAACTCTCTCAGGAAATTGGGCTACCATATTATACATATTTGAACCACGT
Organism: Atrina japonica; assembly: GCA_030159075.1. NCBI lineage: Eukaryota > Metazoa > Mollusca > Bivalvia > Pterioida > Pinnidae > Atrina > Atrina japonica. The sequence goes on along the minus strand of BROG01000346.1, from coordinate 711,710 downwards.
GAGCAAATTATGGCCTATATTTGAACCACGTGCGCAAATCCACATGCAAATCAAAACATGAAAAGAAATAAATAAATTCGAAATATCAAGCAAATGTGTTATTTTTTGTTTTACTGTTTTTGAAAAGCCTGGAATGCTATCATAGCAACTACACTTTGTTCTAAAAATACCAATGGGTTTTCAGGGAGATGAAAATATTATGTCGGTGTTAATTTGAATTTCTACATGTTAGCTATAATGCTATTGGAAATGGATACATCTTTTGCGAAACGCTGATGCGCTTTCTAGAACATATTTATGCTGCACCCACAAACAATTTGAAACTGAGCTAGCTAGATAGATCTACATTAATATATAAAACCGTGATCATAACGTTTTTGTCTAATGCATGATGTCCATTGCAATCAACACCATATCTTTAAATTATTAGAAAGTTTGCGTAAATCTTTTTTTATTTTGGTCATTATCCTCTTATTTTTTTTAGGGATAACTAATTTTCTATATTAAAAATGTTCAATGGACGTAATTATAATTAAACTCTATTTATACTCTTAGATAAGTAACAATTTACTGGGGAGATGAAAATAATTGGCATATTGTTGATATTTATTTGTACAAAATAGCAGAAGTCTGGTATTTAAACTCAAATTATCTAACTAACCTTAATAGATATAAAATCTCACATACCAAGTATTGATCTTCAGGATATCTGGGATACAATGACAAATCTGGAGATATGTAAATCCATAGGTGGGATCAGGTGCCATGGAGGAGTCAGCATCCGCTGTTGACCGGTCGAACCCGCCGTGAGTCCAAAGTCCAATTAAAATTGCCATTGCCGAGGAAGAAATTCTCGTCAGAATTGTTACAGACGATTCAACCATCCCTATCGAACAGATAACTCAACATTTCTTTCAATGAAACAGAGTAATCGCAAACAAGGCTATTATACCGACCGTAAAATTTGCGGAACGTTGACATCAAACGCGATTTTAGATATCCCTGTGTCAATAACTTGTCTACTAAGACTGCTTAACGAGAACATGACTTTCAGTATTTACATATAATTGTTGTAACACACGAATATCATAATGTATCGATATTTTACGCAAAAACAATTATGCATTACGTCACGTTTAGACACATGACGCATTGCAAAAGCTACTTGTTTAGCATTTGATTTTATATCAGGACACACAGATTGCACGAAACTGATTAAACAAAATGTCAGAGTCTGAATCAATTCCGTGTTTGTTAATTATGAAACTGATGAGTATCCATTAACAATGTTTTCCATTATAGCGAATGTCAGATTAAATTCATACAAGATAAATGATTTTAGCTTTGAGTTGTCACAATGTATTTACATGGTTAAACTGAATTTTGTATTGGGGAACAACGTCAGCTTCAGAAGATATACAGTCAATTCTCTAATTATTTCGCCATTTTCGCGATTACGTCACATTTTTCAGAAAAGTTTTCCTTGCTATATAAAATTATTTTTATAACGCCAAATTAATTATCGGCGTCCGCCAAAGTGTAAATTATCCCGATATACCGCCGTGCAGGTGTTCGAAATCAATGAGCCGGTCAGTTGGTCACTATAGGTCACCGGCAGCTAGGCAGTGGTAATAACACTAGGTAACAGAAGAATTAAATGAAGCAGATAATTACTTCAAATAAACCTTTGTCCTTTTTCCAGTTTATAAAAGATATATACATGTATTTATGATATGTTATAAACTTAATACCAAAGTTATAATGCTCAAGATGATCGTTTCTGTCAGTAACATTTCATCATTTGAGCTCCAGTTTAAAATATATTTTCTAAAAAATAGGTGGTATCAGACAATGCCAAATAATCAATCTAAACGTATAATCAAATTCCGTCTAAGGGTAACCATTGTAAAAACATGGCTATCCTAGCTTCAGAAGAATTTAGAAATTTAAATGTGCTATCAGTGCCAAATATTACTTAAGTATAAGATTACTAGCTGGTACCGAAATACCAGGTACTAGGTTTATGTATACCCTCGGGGAATCCAACGGCCCACCAGCAGTGGCAACGGTCTAGACAGTATAAAGACAGTAACTCTGTTTTCTCCAAGATGTGAGAACTCAAATCATCGCCAAACTCGATAAACGGCCTTAATTTTTTAATAACAAAATGTAATGATTTATCGGAAATTGACTGTACATTATACACACTTTGGTGATGTTGATTATATCCCTTTCCCAGTGTATCTTAACATCTTTATCCCTGGTATGTTTTCTTGATTTCTGAATGAAATTGAGCGCTGTACATTTGCAACTTCTCTCAGCTAGTTATAAACCAATTCTCAATCAGTAAACGTGGGCTATTCATTTTGGACAATTTGACTTCTATCGAAAATTTTCATTTTTCAAAAGTACAAAGTAACTGGACTTTCTCACTCATCTTTCAGATATTGTAACCACAATAGAAATTATAGATATGTTAAGATATTTAGAATGTCCGTGATTGTCCCCCAGACCTAAGCCAAGGCCAGATACTTATAACCAGGTTCTGTCCTACACTACTGAAAATTAGTTGTCACTATATAACTGAATAAAAAAACAGTTTGTTTTGGTGTAAAACACAATTCCAACAAAAAAAACCCAAAGAAATGGAGATAGATAAAAACTAGTTACAAAATTAAGTGTATGTGTGTAACTTATCACCCCCGTTCACAATTGATATTCATGTATATGTAATGCATTATGACGAATTCAAATTATACGAATTGGCGTATGGTCAGGCGAGTTTTTCAAAGAATTCATCAACACCTCGAATGTGAATTATATGTGTAACAATTACGTGTATATACTAGTGGCGAGAGAATGATGGTTTCAATGAATCGCCCACTGGTCTAGTGAAAAAAAAAATCATAAACTGAAATATAAAAATCTCAGATACCAAAGTATAAATCAATAGGATGTCCAGGACATAGATACAAATCCGGTAAAAATGGACAAACACGGACCTCTGGAAACCAAGAGGTGGGATCAGGTGCCATGGAACCGTGGAATCCATCGATAATCCTGCTAAAGTCACGTGAGCAAAGCCATGGTTTATCACCCAGGCAAGTAGACCGATGGATTTTGTAATAGTATATACAAGAAAATGTTCGCCCATGTTTTATTTTCGCCCCTTTCGCCCTCATCGACAATGGGCGAATTCAAAACGGTAAATTAATCTATTTTATTGATTGCAGAGATCATCTATTATATAATTTCATTTTAAAAGAACACAAAGGTGTTTAAAAAAAATGAATGCAATCATGGAGAAAGTAGATATGCAAAGTATTAATCGTTAAATAAAACTTCGCAAAAAAGCAAATCATATTAAATCGCTAATTGTAACACATCTTACACACACATTTCCTGAATGTAGTCTGGACGAATTTAAAGTTTTACAAGTGTAATAGGGTGAAAATAACACGGCTGAAAATAACATGGGCGAAAATAACTCTGTATAGGGTAATATGTTCATTAATTGAACTACAATTTTAATTTTCAAGATAAACTTTTGCAGTAAGAATATGCAATCTAAATAAATGTATGTTTCTTAAAACAATGGTTGACATATAAACTCCCCAAATCAGCTTATTTTTTTTATCAAGGCTCAAACCCAGAGGTGCGACATCAGGTTTGAAAGTTCAGTGTTGTATAAACATGGCCACGGATATATCCGTTTTAAAAATACATGTATATATTTATACTATTAAATTGCTGATCAAACATATGACCCAGTCACGAGCTCTTAATGAAGATCCACACATTTTGAACTGTGCTATGGATTGTATTCAGGCAGGTTAGAGGTAATTAAAAAGTTTATTGATTTGAAAAGAAAATGTTAACATTCACTTAACACTGGTACGGTCAATTAAATTATCGTGACCGTTACTATGCCCAAGCGTTTTAATCTCCCTTGTCTCTCGGATGAGACAATGCATCGAGACAAGACCAGTGCGTTAAACATCGCCTAATTGGCATATGGCAAACCAATTTTCTTGAAGGGAAGTAAAACATTATCAAAATAAACGTACAGAGGAATATATATATATATATGTGTGTGTGTGTGTGTGTCTGTGTGTGTCTGTGTGTGTATGTTGTGTGTGTGTGTGTGTGTGTGTGTGTGTGTGTAAGCTCGAATCCTTCGGCGTTCATTCATTCATTCATTTATATCGAATCCACTCAAATGCTGGGATTTGTATATTGTTCGGGAGTGATGGGCCGAACTTGTGATGCATCGAATCCACCGAATTGCTTTCATTCTGTCAGACTGACTTTTGAATTTAACGTGTTTTTACTTTATAGATCAAAGTCATTTTGTAACTTCGCAGTTTTTCTTTCACTTTCACAAAGATCTAGTTATATGCAGTTATATGCACATTTCCTTGGTAGGTTTTTAGTTATCCATTTGTGTGATTTCAATTTTCAGTTATTTTGTAACTTGATCGTAATATACTTGTATCATGTAGTTTTTCTTTTGTTTTCCAGTTGTGTGTGTGTGAGAGTATGTGATTACGTGCGAGTATGTGTGTATCTGTGCAATTTTGTTCATGTTATTTTAACCATTTTGTCCTGATGGGGGGACAGATCGTCCCGGAAATTTGACATTCATTTTGTCCGTTACGTTAGTCATTTTAGTGCTTTATATATACTTTTCTTGACTTGTATCTACTGCTTAGATCCAACACCCTAGGATATATAGTGTTGTTGGTTTTAGTTCTTTGTATATATATATATATATGTATATATATATATATATATATATATATATATATATATATATATATATATATATATATATATATATATATATATATATATATATATATATGTCTGTGTTTGTGTGTCGAAATATAGAAAAACAGATAGATAAACATTGACATTCATGCAAAACATTACAATATACTAACAGCTTTAAAACCGATAAGTGAGAAGTTTTAACTCAGAAGATAAATGCATGACATACTTAAGCGATACAGTTAACGCAGTCGAGAGAATGCAGAATCTTGCGTTCGTTTTTTGTGTTATTACTAAAGTCGGACATAAATCTATTTCTATTTGAGATGAATTGGCGCACTGCGGCAATAATGACATATAATACTCTTCCGACTGAGATATCTTGTACTCCCACTTAACGTTTCCGCCGCGATCAATTACTTAGAGAGAAGTTTTATTGTATAACGTAATATGTGTAAGATTTAAACTGGATATGGAATTTGAAACAAGTAAATTTGACAGAAACTTGAGTCAATGAAGGAAACTGAAAAACGATCTCGTAATAAACCTTCTTTTCATGTGTCTTTTTATGATTCAGAAACTGAAAAAACACGTTATATTTTGTCTGTTTTCATTGTTGAGTATATTGCTCACAAACACATCTATCTATCTATCTATCTATTTATCTATAAATATATATATATATATATATATATATTAAAACCTGCTTTATAAAGACCATCTGGTCACAAAGACCGATTTTGCTATACCCAACAGCACCATTTGTGTACAAATCAACCTCTATATAAAGACTCATTACAAAGATCGGTTTTCTTGTGTCCCTAATAAGTCGTTATGTACAAACTTCACTATAAAATATAAGCTTAGAAATAGTATTTGAATACCATACGCTAACGTGTTTTAGTTAGCCACGTTACCGCTCCGACACAACTTTATGATAATGTCAACAAATACGGCACATTGTGAACTATATACACAATATATTCATTTTGTTGTTGCCATCATGAATGTTTACGAAAATAGAAAATATATACAATTTATTCAATTTTGAATTAAAAAATATTTTTATCATTTTTGTTATAAAAATAATCAAAATGCTACTCCAAAATTCCAAATTACGGTAAAACATGCTTCAGTGACCACCTGTTTCTCAAGACTAAATGTCCCCAATAGTACCATTCGTGTACAAATCAACCTTTATATAAAGACCGCCTCCCTATAAAGGCTGGTTTTGTTGTGTTCCTAAGGGGTCTTTAAGTAAAATTGCAAGTATCACTGTATCCTTATCATGTATTTATTTAAAGAATAATTAGTATAGAAACATATTTTAATGTAGAGTGCACTTCGTGTCTTTGTCACATTCCAAATCGATAAGGATGCGTATTATAGCATTAGGTTACTCTGGATTTCCAGAGGTCCGCGTTTGTCCGATATCCACCCGATTTTTTTATGTATCACTGATATCCTGTCGATTTATATTTTGGTATCAACGATGATTGTATTTTTATCTGTGTGTCTAAATCTTTATACCTTGGTATCTGAAACTGTTTTATTTAAAGCAAATCCTTATATAAAAATCTCAGATACCAGAGTATAATTCTCCAGAATGTCCAGGATACATATACAAATCTAGTGAACATTGGACAACCACGGACCTCTGGAAACCCAGAAATGGGAACAGGTGCCATCGTGAATCTTTTACAGCGTGTTTGAAATGTAGCAGATATCTGGACAATGGATGTCGAAAACATTACTTTCGATTCGTTCTCATATTATTTCATTGACTATCGAGGAGCCGACCAGGCTCAGTTGGTAGCCCGCTCAACTCTTGATCGTGAGTTAGAGTCCAGCCGACGGCAGGCTGGTCTCATGTCTTTCGGATGACACAGTAAAACCGAGGTCCCGCGTCACAGTAGATGTCGGCCCTTTAAAGAACCCTCACTGCTTAATGGCCGTAAGTGCCACGCATACGCCAAAATTTGAAGCCCTTTTAACGGCATTCGGCGACGTCTCCATATGAGTAAAGGATTCTTGAGTGTGACGTTAAACAACAATAAACAAACAATAAACAAACATTGACATTGATATGGAAACAATAAGCAATCGATGTAAATTATCATAACGACTAATTGTATGTAGTTTTCAGGTGTTTCTGAAGATCTTTTCCTGGGTCCAGAAGTCATAAGTCCTTCTTGTCATGGGACTGACCAATCAGCGATGTGTTACCATGGTAGTAAGGATTTAGGTTTGGATTTAGGACTTAGGACCTTTCGTAAAACGGGTCCCTGGACTGCTGTGATGATTTAATTGTTGGTGGTTCCAGAAAATTTTCCGAGAACTTCCAATCACTTGAACGTTTAGCAGTAGTTATATGTGTACAGTGTTAAGAGTAATATTTCATTTTACAATGCGGTATATAAAAGTTATAGACTGCTGTCAAGAATTTCCTATCATTTGTTAGCACTGCATATCCCTATGGATGTAACGATAATATCCAAAGTGTAGGCAATCTATCAAGCCCACTGTGTAATGGTGTTAATGTGATGGAACTTTTTAATTCTAACGTAAGACGTAAACGAAGTCACGGACATCGTTCATACAACCGACCCTACATATATGATGTCACTTTTTCATCTCTTTTACCTTACGTTAACAAAAAATTGGGTCTTCATCACATCCGCAGCAAACTTTATTCTGTTCCTTTTACAAATCTCAATAAACTTTTTCAGGAAGCAAGAATGAACCCCTACACGGATTATTCAACCCCAGAATACATACTGAACTCCATTATAATGGACATCGCTTATCACAGGCTGTTTAAGCCTGCACACGTTACAAACGATGACTGTTCTAAACAGAAACGTCTTTTACTTAAACTTAAATTTACAAATAAAGGCATAGACGCTTTAAACATTGGCAATGTTCTAAATCACAAAAAAGTTCAGTCCTGTATTCCACCATATTTTAAACTGAAGAGCACGCCTTGCATTTCATATAGCTATACACCTAGCATCACATCCAAGCTATTCAATTACAAACAGGTTTTGCAGTGCCTAGACATCAAACATCTTCTACACAACACTGTCAAATGTTCATGTGCTTCATCTCCTTTCAAATACAATACTATCGGGCATGTCATTACCGGCGACGTTTCTATTGTTGAAAATGAAAGCCTCAAAAATCTTATTTTAAGGGGCCCTAAATACCGGGAAGCCCGTTCCTTTAATTGGCGTCAGAATTTCAGTTTAGTTATGGATTCTGTCGAAGATTATGCCAGACGATGGGCCAAACATGAAGACGTAGAACCAGACACTTTGTCTGAATGGCTGAAAGCCATACGATGGTTGATAAAATCTCGTATTCGAAAACTTAAAGGGATTATGAAAACACGTTATCCCTCTGTATTTAATGATCCAGAAGTAGTAACTGAACTGGATAGGTTACATGACCAATATGTACTGGTACCAGCAGACAAAGCCTCAAATAATATAGTTTTTATTTACTATAATTTTTATTAGATTTGGGTATAATACGAATTTAAATCCTCCACGTAGCTGCCAAAGGACGAGATCCTTCATCACGTGTCCGACATTTGCCGGATTAATTTCGAGCTACCAGGAAACCTAAACTTCATAAAAAATATAAGCAAAGTATAGCAGGATCCAGCAAATGTTCTACCAAACCTTTATCTTTACTCCTTGCCAGACAGCGTTAAGGAGAAACTTAAAAAATACTGTATTGCTGAAGCGGTGTATCAGATGTGGATACTTAAAAATTCTAAACAGCTTTTGGAAAATTTGAAGGCACACAATTTTTCTCGAATTCACGGTATCAAAACTTATGATTTCTCAACTCTTTACACTACTATTCCACATAAGAAATTAAAAGAAAGACTTTTTAGCATCATAGACAACTGCTTTTTCACTAAAGGTGGTACCCGAAAATTTAAATATCTAGTGATTGGCTATCAGGATACTTATTTCGTCAAACACCACTCTGATTCTACACATAAGTATACTGAAGTTGATATAAAAAACATGTTGGAATTTCTAATAGACAATATATTTGTAATGTTCGGAGACGTGGTCTTTCAACAAACTGTCGGCATTCCTATGGGAACCAATTGTGCTCCTTTATTGGCCAAGCTGTTCCTTTATTCATACGAAGCAGACTTCATTCAGAAACTGCTGAATCAAAAGAAGAAAATGTTAGCGGTGTCCTTTAATTTGACATTTAGATATATCGACGACGTTTTGTCAATTAATAATGACAATTTTCATACATATGTCAATGCGATATATCCCAGGGAACTAGAAATTAAAGATACAACAGAATCAAGTACACACGCTTCATACTTAGACATTTTACTTAATATAAACACAGACGGGAAATTAGCAACTAAGCTATACGATAAACGCGACGATTTCGGCTTTCCCATCGTAAATTTCCACATTTAAGTAGTAATATCCCTCAGTCACCTGCATATGGAGTTTATATTTCACAAATGATCCGATATGCCAGTGCGTGCACAACACATGAAGATTTCATATACAGAGGTAAACTACTCACTGACAAATTATTGACACAGGGATATCGAAAACCGCGTTTAATGTCAACGTTCCGCAAATTTTATGGTCGGTATAATAGTCTTGTTTGCGACTACTCTGTTTCACTAAGTGAAATGTTGAGTTGCCTTTTCGTTGGCGGTTGTTGAGACGTCTGTACCAATTGTGACGAGGATACACTCCTCACGTGTTTCATTGGACTTGACTGTGGACTCACGGCCGTTGTGACCGGTCGACAGGGGATGCTTACTCCTCCATGGCACCTGATCCCACCTCTTGGTTTCCAGAGGTCCGTGTTTGTCTATTTTAACCGGATATGTATCTATGTCCTGGACATCCTATTGATTTATACTTTGGTATCTCAGATTTTTATATTGTTATTTATTGGTACTTCTTTATTTGTACTTATATCAAATTCCCTGATTAGCGGCTCTAACCCTAAGATAAAATTTCAATTGTTCTTTAATTCTCACAGTACACTATTCCTAAAAATAAATTTGCTAAAACACGTACTGGCTCACATGTTCAGTGTACGTCAACGATGCTGTACACAGAATTAGCCCAATATATCAAACAAGGGTGCATGTGTGACTGTGTATTTAAATGGAATATTCTTGAGGAAACCGGACGGGTGGTTATTTCCCGTGTAACATAATACTTTTGTATGACATAGATAAAACAGAAATGTATCAAATCGACAGGGAAAATAAATTCTCATCGTGTATATTAAAACCGAAGTGTTATTTTCAACATATTGATAATGACAAAAATATCTTTGATGATGATGATGATGATGATGTTGATGATAATGATGATGATGATTATGATGATGACGGACATTTAAATGATAACTTGATAATTGAAAATAAATAACCAATGTAAAAATGATGTGGACTAGAATTTTTTTTTTCCATTATCTAAAAGAGCCGTCTCCGATTCAATTTCGAATCATTTGGTATTGTTATTGTAATGGTGAGGTCTTCCTACCTATAGAATTATGTGGCATTTGCAATGGGAACGTCGAATTCTTATCAAATCACCAAAACCCTTTTCACCGAACTCGACAGGATTAATCCTTTCGAATATATTTCCATGTAACATTTGCGACAGATATGGATTGTTAACAAGGGACGCTGACTCCTTCGAGACACCTGGTCCCATCCCGTTTGGGATTCACAACTGTTCTTCATGTTGAGACCATTTGTATATCCCATGGGTCGTATTTTTATGGACTTGAAGTTACGATTCTTTACTTTTATTTTGACGTTATAAAAATAAGTTTATGCAGAATATATCAATAAAACAAGATAAAAAAGTATAGTTGTTATTTATAGTGCAAATCATATATCTCAAAGTTACAAGAAATTCTGAACTAGTTATCTCCCTTCTTAATAGGCGGAGTATTTTCCTTGTAAGCGTGTTAACTAATTGTTAGCTTCCCGGCAAGGGTCATATCTGAGAAGTACCTGGAGTCGTCGGTCTTTCGGCGCTCGGCATAGATAATGAGAGTCGTTGGTTTTTCAGTGGACTCTTAACAAAGGTTATTTTTCACGGTAGGTTGCGCCCTTTAAAGGAACCCTAATTAAATTGGCAATGTTCATAATACAGGTGACATATTTAATTACCAGTAGGACGTCTTCATATGCATGGGATTAAGAAAGCAAGGACATTATATATATATATATATATATATGTCAATAACACTTTATGTGCATCGTTTTCTTCCTCGCCTAAAGCTCGGGAAAATGTAACAAAACATTCTCTCATATAAAACACTGCATACAGATGTGCATATTCTATCCAAAATATAATTAATTACAATGAAATCCGATTTGTTAATAACATACTGCATGTTAGAAAAATCACAAACAGCTGAGAAATCCACGATACAACGCATATTACCACTTTCAAAAAGAATCCTGCAAATTGAAGCGCGGAGCATCTCACATCAGACGGAGTGATGTTTGCCAAATACCTGAAGTTGTAAATAGAAGCACACATTTTCTGTTTGGAATTTAAAGTGTAAGACGCTATTAAGGTAGGTAATCATTATTGTATTGGTCAGTTCAATTTCCTTTGTTTTTATACAACTGGAGAGCTCTTCAAAATATACATATATTATCTTGCTTCGGACATGCCATGGCTCATCAGGGTCATTTCATGTACCTAACCAGCTTTTATAATTACCATATTAATACTGAGATCTAATTTCGGAATGACTCTGTTTATGAACACCAATTATAGAATCATTTGATAATTTGAATTTGGAACATATACGAAAATTTTAATTTATTTGTTAACACCAGTTAAGCGCACATTTTCTTGTAATAATTGAGAATTGAACCTCCAATTCCAAATTTTGCCAATGAAAAGTAGCAAATTTCAGATTTTTCAAATTTTTATACATTTTGCCTCTTGGTTCATTTAGAACATACTTGGCATTAAGCACTTTGCGATGGTTAAGTTTAGGAACAACACATCTGCTTATTGTAATTGTGTCACATTTTTTACATACCGGCGTCCTCAATCCTTTAAGTGGCGTGTGGGTATAATTATTTTAGGGTATAATACTGATATTAGTATATCTGATCGTAAATGTAGGCAAGTCCCCTATGGCATGTCACACCTTAATTATACGTGACCTTTTCGGGATCAATTACTTCCGCGGTTGAATGCAGAATTGAAAACTGTATCCCAAAGTAAGAAATCATGTTCCCACTTTTTGATTTACAAGGGTTGTTACCAAAACGTGTGAACATGAAAATGAGCACTTTTTGGTCAAACCCCTGGTAAATCAAAAAGTGGATCATGATAAACGTAAAAGGTCATCTCCACAATGTCGATTTGTTTGGTATTTCACGCATCTAATGATTAATGTTAGATACATAATTTAAAATATAAAAATTCCAGATACCAAAGTATTAAAAATGATATCGTTTATATCGCATCAGAATATGTTTTAACGTATCCTCCGATACATTCTTCATAAGGCAATCGGAAATGTTTACAAATAATTCAATGCAATGAAATATTCATTCACGACAGTGCGCAATTCTGTTATAAAGGGGATTTCCTAGTAGAGTGAAAGCAAAATTTCACACACATTAAAGCTGAAAATAATGGGACTAATTCATGTACCACGTGATAACCGATAACGTTTGTATGGTACCACTATCTTTAATGGTGATTGAACGTAACTCTACGTAATTTTCCCACTGAAATTACGTAACCGCGGGATATTGTCTGCTAGCGTCATTCCATCACTAACAGAAACAATAGTCTCGCACAAACGTTATCGGGTTGAAAACAGTTGATTTGGGGGGTTTATAAAGTTCTGGTGCAGTGATAAATAGAGGGAGAGGATTTTACAAGTCTGAAAACCTGAATCCAATCCTTTTGCATATATTTTGGCAATAAAGTATGTTTAATCTAATAAATATCACGAAAATGCAGTGTCTATAAATACCTAGAAATTGATGTTTGCGTAACATTTTTGAAAATGTTCACAGCAGCGGCAGAAACTGTGAAAATATTCTATTATCCTGCTACATCGTTTTATTACGTTCATGTAGTATGTAAACTTACAATAATAGAAGACTGTGTTTGTGAGAGAAGTACTTGTTTAGTGGTAGGTAGTGGGATGATGACTATTTCCAGATGGTTTCTAAGTGCTATCACATAAACAAACTTCTGTGAAAATTAACCCATTGTCAAATTACGTTGTACGCATATTACATAGCCCTGGTGCTTACCAAAATAAGAATGTGGTAACTAACACTCAAGAGAGCTCATAAAACAAGCTATATTTAGGAAATAAATATTAGCCGCAGCTTCACATTGTGTGCTGTGTGTTATAGTTCATCTCGTGCTCCAACTTGTGAAACAACGGTATAATATATCTATTAAAGATGCAGAACTAGTGGTATGCTTCTCAAAGATCGCTCCAAAAATAAGTGTTTTTGAGAAAAAATATTTTGAATCTCTTAACTTCACGATTATCTGTGTGATCTTCTGGTGGAATGAGATGTTTGTGACGTCACAAAATTAAGTTTGTTTCTTTATTTATTATTGACTCACTCGAGAATCCTTCCCTCATATAGAGACGTCACCACAAGCCGGTGAAGAACTTCAATTTTTAGCCTATGCTCAGCACTTACGGCCATTGAGCAGTGAGGGTTCTTAAACGCACCGAAACCTACTGTGACACGGGACCTCGATTTTTACTGTCTTATCCGAATGACAGGAAACCAAGCTGCCGCCGGCTGGACTCGAACTGAGAATAAAATTCATAGATACCTATTTATGTTAGCAATAAATTTTATAGACATGAATATTATGCATTTAGTCTTCATAATGCAAGCAAAACGCACTTGTATAAGATATCTGATATTACACACCCAATAAAATTACTTTGTATGAAATGAAGGACAAATAATATTACTTCATTTGAAGTTATTAATTTTAGAAATATATCATTATATATATATATATATATATATATATATATATATATATATATATATATATTTATATATTTATTTATTTATTTATTTATTTATTCATTTTTCACTTTGCTTTACACCAAAATTTTTGAAAGTCTACTTTTCCAATTACCCAATAATTTCATTTAAGGTTTCCCTCAAATGGTGGCATTATAACGTAGTTTTACTGTATATGGGATTTGTATATATATATATATATATATATATATATATATATATATATATATATATATATATATATATATATATATATATATAAAACTTGTATTGAAAGTCACTAGAGTAACAAAGACTATATTTGGATTCTTATCAAGAGAATTATGCCGGGCAAAAATTTCATTGCCTTAGCTTAATAAAGTTTATATTTTCACCGATTTCAAATTTACTATACAAACACGTATTTGTAAAGAATGTTTATTGCCCGAGTATATTAGTAATTGATTCTGCCAAGGTTTGCCACCCTGGAATCTTTTATTGACTGACTAGCAATATTTAAATGACTTCTATAAAACACGTTAATCTTTGTTAAGTGTTTTATATAGTAAGTGGTAGTTGAGTTGAGTTGTATAGTTGTTTTGCATCCCACACAAGAATATATCACTCATATGGAGATGTCACCAAATGCGATGGAAGGGCTTCAGATTTTGGCCTATGCTCGGCACTTATGGCCATTGAGCAGTGAGGGTTCTTTAACGTGCCGACATCTACTTCGACACGGGATTTCGGTTTTTACTGTCTCACCCAAAGGACAGGAAACAGACCTGCCGCCGACTTGACTCGAACTTACGACCTCAAGATCAAAAGTCTAGCGCGCTACTGAATGACTGGTATTGCTTCCAATACAAATACTAAAATAATAGATGCTATGAAACTATGTTAGTGAGGAGTAAATTATGTTCTATGTAATATTTAAAGATACAAGTACACAGCAGTTAAGTAACCTTATTATTTGTTTTGTTCTTCAGACAAAAAACAGCCATAGAGATGATCGACAACGCCACGAACATAACTGAAACAGGCAGTGCAGGTGAATTGCTGTCGCTGTATAACGAGGATATCGTGAAGCGACATCTAGTGCCCAGTGTGTGAATTGCTGTCGCTGTATAACGAGGATATCGTGAAGCGACATCTAGTGCCCAGTGTTTTCTTTATTGTGTTAATGATGATAATCGGCGTACCTGGGAATCTATTAGCGATATTTGTGTACGTGCAAAGATGGAGAAAAACAACATCAAGAATTTTCATTGTTGCCTTGACAGCGTTTGATTTAGTCCTTTGCTTTTTTGCGATGCCGGTAGAAATATACTTTCTACTTAACTTTGTACAAACGGATCTGCCAGTTTTGTGTAAAGTGTCCCGGTTTTTGACATTCTTTATGAACAATGCATCATCTGTTATTTTATTAGGAATAGCCGTCGATCGTTTTTCCCATTTGTGTTTACCGTTCAAAAAGCAAATGACTCCCAAAGGAGCCAAGATTGTGGTCCTTATCGCCATGATATGTTCGCTTAGTATAGGCTGGCCTTCCTTACTTATCTACGGTACACACACTTTCAAGCTTCCTAGTCATAACGTGCTGGGGAAAACCTGTTTAATATCAGACCACATGTATGAGACTAAATACCCGTTAATGTATATTTGTGTACTGATGTTTGGTAACATCATTTCCGATGTGTTAATGGTCGGTCTCTATTCTGTGATCGGTCACAAGGTTTTGCACTCTACAAAACTCCTGGCGACTTCACCAACGGATAACCACGATGCGATCGTTTTTCCTTCCGCTTACAAAAGAACAAACAAAGTAGTCCACAAAGAACGAAAGAACAATACGCCACATTCAAACAGAATATGGTTGGGTCCACTAAATAACAGGGCTGTCCTTAGTCCTAAACCGAGTCCAACCGATAATCAGCAAGCTCAAAAGTCTCGGATGATGAAATCCACGCTCATGCTATTTTTAGTAACATTATTATTCATTATAACATTTGTCCCTTATTGCGTCATTGTACTAATTCGATATTTGAATCCGAAGCTCCTCACGGAAACGTCGGACACAAATATAACAATTCACAACTTGTTCATTCGAACCTACTTCCTCAGTTCTGCATTGAATCCAGTGATCTACAGCTTCATGAGCCAAAAATTTCGCACAGAATGTAAAAAGATTTTCTGGTCATGGTATACGACATTACTGTATAAGTGCACGTAATAAAACATACTGAATTGTTTTATATATAAACAAAACTGACAAACATCAGTGACATTATAGCTAAAGCATATTTCACGGTATTTGAACAAAAAAAATTAATTTTAGCAAACAGCTTATCATCTGTGATATTATTAACTCATCAACCCCTGAAAAACAATGGACTCTCCTTTATATCAATGATTTAGACCAGTCCAAATGTGTCTATAGGGTTGAATCCTAACAATTCACAGTTGAAATATTAGACTGGATGATCTGGACTTATACACGTTCTATTGTCATGTACGATTTCTTCAACAGTTGCAATTTCGAGAAAATGGCGAGATAATTTGCAGGTAAGAGGTAATGAAGGGATATTATGAAGATAATAAAATGATGATGATAATGACGGCGACGATGATGATGAACGAAGTTGTAGTAGTTGTAGTAGTAGTAGTAGTAGTAGTAGTAGTAGTAGTAGAATCAAGTAGTAATGTCAGTTTTAGTTTGTCGATGTCAATTGTTACATCGCTACAACTGTAATTTATGACAACGCAAAAGTATTCTCAATTTTAGTACACAACAACAAGATAAAGTAATGACCTAAAAGAAAACAATGGAATTGAAAACTGAGAATCGATGAAAAAGTTTAATGGGTGCAAAATGACAAAAGAAAGAGCAAAGTTTTATTGACATACATAAATATTATAAACATAATACCAAAGTAGTAACTAAGTAAACATAGCTAATTACACTATTTATATGCAATTCTATCGTCCAATCATTATTCTAAATATGACTTGATTTCCGAGAACAAAACTTAGCGAGGAAAACCAAAACAAGCCTCTGTTCATAAATTGTTGCTTTTAAAATAAGCGATCTTTATGTTATGTTCATTTACATTTAAACAAGTAAATCAGCAATAGCTAACTTGACATTTACTTGTATCTATTTTTCTGTACGACTTTTCGTATTCAACTGACCAGTTTTCAGCCATTGTTTGTACCTGTGATTTACAGCCCGGTGGTAAGCATCCATGTTTTACATTTCCATTTTGGGTTTTTTTGTTTTTGTTTTGTTTTTTTTATTTATTTTTTTTTTTTTTTAATGCGTTTGTTTACTACTGCATATAAATGGTCTTGACTAAATGTTGAATTTTGAATGTTTTTTTGTCACACTGAACAATTTTTTCAGTTGTGTGGTGGTGGCCAATTTTTAATGGTATAGGAGGGAACTTGGTTACAATATACCCAGGAAAAGACCACCGGCCTTCCACAAGTAACCTAGCTAACATAATCACAAAAAATCAGCTTAGGTTCCAGCCGGGCTCGAACCTGCGCTGACCAGTAGTTAGAGACTTCATGGTTGAAAGCGCCATGCTATAAAAATTCGGCCACGGGGGCCAGTTGTTGAATGCCTATATTTGTACAAATATTGTCGCAAAATTCATAGTCGGTATAATAACTTTGTTTACAAGTGTCATGGTTCACTGATTAACATGTTACCTATTCGATAATAGTCGTGGGGGGGGGGGCTTATTCCGCACTTGCTTTCATATGAGTCGGGTCATTGTGATAGGTCGTCAGGGATGCCTTCTCCAACATGACTCCTGAACCCGACCTTGGGTTTCTGAGAAGTCCGCGCATGTGCAATGTACATCAGAGCTACAAATTTGTCCCATGAACCTCTTGAAGATTAATACTTTGGTATAATATTATCATTTCTTACATTTATCTTTAGCAATAGCAAACTTGCATTGTAAAAATTTGAAATGATGGCAGGTTAGTTTAAAGATCTGACTATGGTTAACAAGAGAAAATATTTTACACTGACAGAGTAACTGTCTCTTAAGTCTACCAAGCATAGTTATGGTTGCTTGTGCAATAGGCATCACACATCCCAACTCAGGGAGAGAGATAATACATACATTGCCTTAACAATGGTGTCCATAAAATCAATATTATCACGAAATGATACTAAGAAGACATAGCTCAAAGCATTGTTTAATCACCTGCATCAATTAGTAAAGGTGATAGGACACCTTACAATCAAAGCGTTTAGTAAATCGAGATAACCGAAATTTTAGTTAATAGACGTATTAAGTGAACCACTTCTATCATTTCAAAATATCCAGAATGCAAGATAACCAAAATTTTAATTTTCATTAACAAATGTAGCAATATAAAAAATCTCAGATACCAAAGTATAAATCAATAGAATGTCCAGGACATAGATACAAATCCGGTAAAAATGGACAAACACGGACCTCTGGAAACCAAGACGTGGGATCAGGTGCCATGGAGGAGTAAGCATCCCTTGTCTGCCGTGAGTCCACAGTCTAGTCCAATGAAATACGTGAGGAGTGTATCCTCGTCAATATTGGTACACACGTCTCAACAACGGCCAACGAAAAGGCAACTCAACATTTCACTTAGTGAAACCATAAAATCGGAACCGGTTGTTGAACTACAATATTACTTGAATTTCAATTCATCCAATTTCGATTTAACGATATTCCACTAGTTTTAAAAATGAAATAGAAATCTAAGCAAGAAAACTTGTATTAAGTTTATTGTTCATATATAGTGTTACAATTAATATAGTTATACTTAGTGAAGTCATCAAGTAAATGTAGAAGACACATGGTGTTTGTGAAAAAAAACGACATTATGTGAATGGGAACATTACAGTTATCCATTGTATATATGAATATTTCAAATTCGGATGTTTCCGCCGGATCTCGTTATATTCCGGAAAAAAGGAAATTACATAAAAATGCAAAAATAAAAACAGTGGTTACCCGTGAAGATATTAATAGAATCGTACATGTGTGGAGTGGATAAGTAAATCTTCATTCGAATTTTATGAATCTGGTTATCCAATCCGAGGGTTTCCTGAGGACTGGACGTTCAGATTCTTTCTACGAGGGTTGAGATTTCTCGTTCCACTCAGTACACTAATGTTTGATTATTTTTCTTCCATGATTTAAACACATTCTTATGCACGTACATAAATTCTGGCGCGACAGAGAAGATATGGCTTGACAAAATGGTAGAAACGTCTGTCCATGATGGGAGAATACTCTGTCTATTCCCGAGGGAAGGACATTTTACACGCGCTAAGATGACGTAGAGAAACCGTGTATTCCCGAATACAGTGAATAGTTTCAACAATTATCAAACATCGGTGTGTTGAGTATATACGGAAATCTCCAGCCTCCTGGTAGAAATATGAAAGTCCAATCCAAGGGTCTCCGAAGTATTGGACAAACAGATTCTTACTACCTGGATGGAGATTTCCTTCTTCACTTAACACATCCATATAAGATTATATTCTCCACTTAACACACCCATATAAAGATTATATTCTCCACTTAATACACCCATATAAGATTATATCCTCCACTTAACACACCCATATATGATTTCCTTCTCCACTTAACACACCCATATAAGATTTCCTTCTCCACTTAACACACCCATATAAGATTTCCTTCTCCACTTAACACCCCTTATAAGATTTCCTTTTCCACTTAACACACCCATATATGATTATATCCTCCACTTAATACACCCATATAAGATTTCCTTCTCCACTTAACACACCCACATATGATTATATACTCCACTTAACACACCCATATAAGATTTCCTTCTCCACTTAACACACCCATATATGATTATATCCTCTACTTAACACACCCATATACGATTTCCTTCTCCACTTAACACACCCATATATGATTATATCCTCCACTTATCACACCCATATAAGAATTCCTTCTCCACTTAACACACCCATGTAAGATTTTATTATTCTCGTTCAATTGTATGATTAAGTTAGTCCAATACTTTGGTGATGAAAAAGCATTTTTCTAGTTTGAAACTGTCAACCGTTAACACAGTGGTTCACTTGTTTCTCTTTCTTAACAAGTATTCATCAATTACATAAATGGTTTATTATTTAAGAACACAGGCAGTACACTGTGGTCGGAAAAACAGCACCCAATCAATATAAAGTGAAAAGGGAAAAAGAAACAATAGATAAACAGGAATTTCCCTCTCAAATATTTGTCTAAGAAAATAAGATTTTCCACGTAATATATAAGGTATTCAAAGTTTTATTATAGATTTTACTGAGAATTGTTCTATTCTTTGTTATTTGTTTTACATACAAAATCTTTATTTGTTGTCGTTAGGGACTTTGTTAGATTGTACTAAGATACCGAATTTGAATTTGATCAAGCGAATTTTAATATCATAAAGATCATCTTTATAGTTTTGCAAAAGAATGAGGTGGCAAAAAACCAATGTTGAAGACGATCGTTTGTGTCAATAAGACTATATCTGTTGAACTCGAATAAACATAGATGAAAAGTTCTAAAATAGAAAGTGGTATCATACAAGGCCGAATATTAAACCTAATTGTATTCCGATATCCATCTATGAGTATCAACGTAAAATGATGACTATCTTAGCATTTGATATATATTTTTGAATTCCTAATATAGTTTTTTTTCTTATTGAGTCCCTCGGCTCACTAATCTTTTGTTATAGTCAGTCAGTATAAATGTTAACTCATTATGGATTAGAATTAATTTACCCTTGTATTGTATCAAGGTTAAAGTCTTTAATTAGAATTAGAAATTATTATAACTTCCCCTTCTTTAAAGTAAGCAAACGTTTCATTATTATTATTATTATTATTATCATTATTATTATTATTATTATTATTATTATTGTTGTTGCTGTTGTTGTTGTTGTTGTTGCTGTTGTTGTTGTTTATTGTTTTGGTTGTTTACAGTTTTCCCTTATCTGTATGGCGAATGTGCTCGGGGCCTCCGTGGCCAAGTAATTAAAGCATCGCACTTTGAATCACGACGTCTCTCACTTCTGGTCAGCGCGGGTTCGAGTTTCGTTGTAACTTAAGCTGTTTTTGTGAGAAAGTTTACATACACATGGCCAGTTGTTTCTTCCACGGGTGTCTTCCTCGGCTACCATGTAAGCGGGATCTCTTCTCTACCATTGGTCTGTGAAACTATTGATTCTGGCGTACATCAAATTTCAAACAAAACTTATATTGGTGAAAAGTATCACAATATATTGTATAAAGTATCATATAAAATAAGATAGTAGTAATAATTTATGCCAAAATATGACTGTACCCAGAGAAACAGACAAAGGGACAAAAGATGCCAGACAATGTGAAGCTGTGGTAAAACATGACTGTTAAATCTTTTTTTTCACAAAGAACAACTTAATTTACTTTTTGATAGAAATTTACAATTTAATTTATGTCTTCTGTGAAATTTGCGCCGTCTGTCATTTTTGTTTGCATTGCCAACATCAGTTCCAGTTTAAATTACTGTATTGACATTCTGGTCACGTGACCAGGTGTCCTTCTTCCCCTTAAGAAACAAATGTGTAATGTGTGTAACAATCAGCAATTTTTATCAGTGATTAAATATAATTTTTACCACGCTTTTTTAAACAATTAATAACTTTTCATTATTATTATTATTATTATTATTATTATTTTTCATATTTTAGACAATTATGTGTGCTGTTTAAGATTAAATATGTAATGAATACTCTCAAAGATTAATAAAAATTCAGGGATTTACCGTTTTGAATTCGCCCAGTTTTGATTTCACACACTGATGATGAGGGCTAAAGAGGCGATAACTAAGCGGGGGCGAAAACTTTCCTATATACAGTATTCTCTTTATTAACGATTAACAGGAATACATAATGCATGACAGATCAAGTGATGTAAAGAGCCAAATGTTCGAAGTAGGATAAGTCGAATATGTGTGTTTGTAAGTATATTTGGTTTCGTTTTCTTTTCTTACAGGTCTTAGAAGATTGCAAAAATGAACGGAACAACGAACACATATAACAGTGTTACTGAAATTGAAGAGGGCAATTCCAAGTACAACGACTTAGATATTCAAAAAGATTTTATTCCGAGTATTGTATTCACAGTAATTATGATGTTGATAGGCGCTCCCGGAAATGTGGTCGTATTCCTCGTGTATCTGTTTAAAAAGAAGAAATCAGCATCAAGGATTTTCATCATCGTTCTTGCTGCCTGTGATTCGGCCATTTGTTTTTTTGCAATGCCAGTCGAGATATTCGTATTGGCAAATTACATTGCAATCGACAATCCCGTCTTATGCAAACTTTCAAGGTTTTTGACCTTTCTATCAAACGATTGGTCCTCCGTTATATTAGTTGGGATAGCAGTCGATAGATTTTACCAGATTGTTCTGCCATTGCGAAAAAAGATGTGTGCTGGCGATGCAAAGAAAATTGTATTTACCGGATTGTCTATTTCAGTTTTAGTTGGGTGGCCATCATTACTTCTGTATGGTACCCAGAGCATCTCATTAAAGCCATATGAAAACTACGCTCCTATAACCGGAAAAACATGTCTAATAGAAGACCATATGAAATACACGAAATATCCACTAATATTTGTGTTAGTGATAATGTCCTGTAACATTGCTGTTGTTTCTTTGCTCATTTTTGTGTATTCCGTGATTGCATATAAAATATGCGTAAATAACTACATAAAACAGAAAGAACAACTGATCAAAACAACCATCATGTTGTTTTTAGTCACCGTGTTATTCATCATCGCATTCGTTCCTTATTGGGTCATTGTTTTCATAAGGGCTTTGACACCGGAAGTTTTAAACCAAGCATCAAACGTCGACACCGCAATGTATAACTTATTTCTTAGAGCGTACTTTCTAAGTTCCGGATTAAACCCCGTAATATACAGTTTTTTAAGTGATGGGTTTCGCAAAGACTGTAAATCGCTTTTCCTGACACTTTTGCGATATTTAAGTATTTTGACATCATAAAATATATAAGTACTATCCATATTACAGTGTACCGAACCCGTTCAACCAAACAGAACATAATAAACTTGTCTAAACAATAGAACACAACATCTCTTTAAGATATTTAGGGATGAAAAGGTTAATACACAAATTACATTTGACAAAATTTCAGCCTCTCTCTCTCTCTCAAGTCAGAGATGTTTCATTGTGCGGCGAGACTACTCAAAGCTCTTTCATCACGGCGGTGCTACCCCTGTTTAGCATGCAACCGTGGTGGAATTTGTTATACGTACTCGCTTAACCGGTGAATTTGGTGGCATTGGCAGGTGTGGGATCCTCTCCGTGGATTGGTCGGCCCTTGGCTTGCTGATGGGAGGGGCCTTCTGACGGTTTATATTGTGTATTAGTGTCCAATGAATGTGGAGACCTCGGGTCTGAAGTGGGGAGTAAGTCTGCCTGTCTGTCTCTCTCTCTCTCTCTCTCTCTTGCGGTGGTGCAGTGGTAGAGTGCTCGATTCATTAAGGGGAAAGTCAAGGGTTGGATTCCCGGTACTGTGTCATACTTATTTCCTTTTTAAATGGTAGTAAATGCTCATTCCCCATGCGAACCATGTGCATGTCACAGCTATCTCTTATAAAATTTAAATCGCGACTCTTCGTCACGGCAGGAATGACACGTAAATGAATCGTTAGTGCATTTGCCTCAATCCATAGCACAGGTTGAAATGTGTGGTACTTCACCTGAAGCTAGTGAAATAATCACGGATGTAAATTTCACGTAATATAATAATCATATAGAAATGTGTGTGTGTGCGTGCTATATGTGTGCTCTGTATGTGCTGTTTATATCAGTGCGCGTGTGTATGTGTGTGTATGTAAATCTGTGTGTGTGTGTGTGTGTGTGTGTGTGTGTGTGTGTGATACAGACTATAATGTGAGTGTCCTGTTTAAGGATGAGTACTTTAGCTTTCTATATTTGTCAGAAGTCATATATGTCTGATTGCTTTATGATACCGTGTTTTGATTTCAAAGATAAAAATAAAAGAAATACAACCGACATTTGATGTCTTTGGATTATTTGTAACACAGACAAAATACCGCCCACTGTACTTAAGATTATATTTTATATTATATTACATAGGTGTATAGAGATCAAATCAAATATATCAGGGTCCGAAGTCACCAAATTTACTCAGTATTCAAGCTCAAAACACGAAAAGTATATTCTGTAACTGGATATGCTTGTATATTGATGGCATACAATTGTAAATAATGATAAAAATCATTGTTCATTTGAAGAAAACTTAAGAAGTATTAAAAAAATGTTGAATACGTATTCAAATCTTGAGTACCGTATTCAACATACTTATTAGATTTTTTACAGGAAAATCAAAAGTGGGACGCAAAAATGTATATGTAAATGATTAAAAATCATAATACGTTTCCTAATCACTAAAATCCAAAAGTTTTATGATCAATCTTACAGTCAAAATAATGAAATAAAAGTTGAGCTTGAGTATTTAGTAAATTTGGTGACATTGGGCCAAGAGACTACATTTGAGTAGAAAAAAACATTAACGGCATAAAGGACCAGTTACAAGTATTGCCAAAACATTGGGAAAACATTGTAACAAGGAATGACGAACTTACACGACAACAAATTCTAAATGAATAAGATAAAAGACGAAATAAAATCACTTGTTACACAATGACAGCCTGGATTTTCCGTGCGCCACATAAAAACGAATTAAAAACACAAGTTAGACAACGACAGTCTGAAAACGTTGTTTAACAGAGAAACGCTAGTAAGAGTAACTACGCCAAAATGACCAATGATGTTTTTGTAATGCAGTTAAACATAGCTTTTCTTAGGTAAAAAATATAAAAACGACAATAAAACTAGGTGTTTCAATGTATACAGGATCTCTCTCTCTCTCTCTCCCTCTCTCTCTCTCTCATATAACATCATTGCTCTGACAAAGTCGAATGATACATTTATTTTCATGGCAATAAGTAGGCCGGGAATAAAACTAACGGTATCCTCGAAAGATGTTTACAAACTAAATTTACCGCATCTGTTTCCTGCTATTGTGTATAGACTTTTTCTGTGTATTCATACAATTGGGACGCACTGGCCATCATTGTTGAATATACATTATCCGGTTATAATATCGAATTCACAACGTCAATACCCAATTCCAGGTACTGGATTTATTTATATCCTCGGGGACTCGGTCCACCATCAGTGGCGACGGCCGTGTGGTTACAAATATTATAAATAGATCAATGTTAATAAAAAGCATTAAATCACACACACACACACACACACACACACACACACACACACGCACGCACACAGACACAGATATATATATATATATATATATATATATATATATATATATATAATATATATATATATATATATATATATATATATATATAATATCTGCTGAACTCTACTTGACATCACTTCATGTTCCTACTGTTTAGTTTAATAATTGTATTAGTATTGAACGGACTGCTATTGGCTATATCCAATTTGGTGTAGCGTTCCCTGATGGATACAGGATGGCATGATTGTCGCATAATAACAAAGACAAGCTATTTGACTTTGTAAAAACAAAATAATGACCCATCATACTTACAAATATAAATGGTCATTTCTTAATCATCTATAACATGATATAAAATTGTATGAAATCAGTATTCCATTTTTTATTTCATCCGCATAGACTGTTGGTTTAAAATTTGTATACAGACATGGCGATATCGGGTAAATATGCTTTTCAAAACTGATAGTAAAAACAAACCCTAATACTGAACAACGGTTAAACGTTGGCATGCATTCATATTGAGCCGACCTGACTCAGTCGGTAGTGCGCTCGACTCTTGATCGTGAGGTCGTGAGTTCGAGTCCTGCCAGCGGCAGGATGGTTCTCTGTCCTTCGGATGAGATTGTAAAAACCGAGGTCCCGTGTCACAGTAAGTGTCGGCACGTTAAAGAACCCCCACTGCTCAATAGCCGTAGTGCCGAGCATTGGCCAAACTATTCGAAGCCCTTCATTTGGTGACGTCTCCATATGAGTGAAAGATTCTTGAGTGGGCGTTAAACAACAAAAATCAAACAAACAGCATTCATATTGTTATTATGGGAGGGTGTGTATAGTTTTGCGAGTTTTCAAACACGACAGGTTTAAATTGGATCGAGTGTGACAGACTTGTTTTCGGTAACAAAAATATAACAGCTAGAGTAAAACATGGAGTCACATTTTACCTGCGCATCCCTATGTTTAGAAGTTGAACCGTATTGTATTGTTTTTATACTGACCTCTGATGAGCCACTTTACCTTAGTAGAGTTATACACCTAATGTTGGCACATCCTTTGGTACAGTATTAAATACAGTGTGACCTTGACCTATACACCTAATACTGACTGTTACTGTGGTATAGCATTCAATACAGTGGAACCTTGACCTATACACCTAATACAGACTGATACTCTGAATTAGAATTAAATACAGTGGAACCTTGACCTATACACCTAATAGAGACTGGTATTCTGGTATAGCATTAGATACAGTGGAATCTTGACCTATACAATTAATACAAACTGGTACTCTGGTATAACATTAAATACAGTGGAACCTTGACCTATACACCTAATAGAGACTGGTAATCTGGTATAGCATTAGATACAGTGGAACCTTGACCTATACACCTAATAGAGACTGGTATTCTGGTATAGCATTAAATACAGTGGGATATTGACCTATACAATTAATACAAACTGGTACTCTGGTATAGCATTAAATACAGTGGAACCTTGACCTATACACCTAATAGAGACTGGTATTCTGGTATATCATTAAATACAGTGAAGCTTGACCTATACACCTAATGCTTACTGGCACGTCCTTTGAAATGAAGTGGAACCATGCTATTTATATCGCCTAACTGACGAGTGATCTGACTTGCAAGATGGTATCTTAATTGAGGTCCTTGGCTAATTTTATGTTTATTTTATTTCGTTTTCAATATACTGATTATTTTCGGCCTTAAATGTAAGGTTGATTCGTAAGAGAGGTGGACAATAAGCGAAGCTACACTGTGATGATGATGATGATGGTGATGACGATGACGATGAAGTCTAAAGCGGTCCATAATGAAATATACATGCATTTGAAAAAGACATCAGAGGCAAGATTTTGTTTATAACAAGGGCAACATTACATTCCGTTGGTTAGAAATATACGGTTGCTATGTCAATTTGATGTTTTTGTAAAGTGCATGTGGACATTGTTTTGATTCCCCGTGATATTGTTGTTTTACAATGGCGGCAACGATCGTCATGAACATTTCTTTTGGTCTCTTTTGTTAAAGTATAGCATTGGTTTGTTGATAATATTAATGATTTTTCACTTACACGAAAACGTCCCCAACATTAGGTAAAGTACTACAAATTCTTACCTGTACTATCGACTGACGCTTATACTGTGATTGTTCTTTGCGTGTCAGGACTGTACATGTAGTGGTACAGGATATCAATTAATCCGAAAGATCCACTACTTTCACTTCGTATGCCGAGCGTTGAGCGAGGGATCATTGACTTTCATTTTTTCTCAAAAGTCTTTGGTATTGCCAACTCCCGGGAACCGAACCGTGGACCTTCTGAATTCGAGTAGAACGCTCTGCTCTGTTGTTCTAACCACTCAGCCAAGGATACCCCTTTTGGCCATTGTTAAACACATCACGTATGTACACACATGCGCCATAACTATGCAACATTTGTGTGGAAGTCAAAGGAATACCTCTCTTAATTGGTTTGGTATATGAAACAGCAAGTATTTGCCGATGAAAAGAGTAGTTTACATAGTCATCCCCTTTCTTTTCCACAGTGCGGGGTGTCAATAAGATAATTACAGCGAAGAAAATTGTTCCTTCATAAACGTAGAGCTTCAAAGTACAAATAAAAACATTAAATTTTCTTCTAAATAAGTGAATTATAGCAAGAATTGATGAAAACAGGAATTTGTTACAGTAACTGGGTAAAGGTCCATTAAATTTAGAAAGTCCTACAGAAAATGAAGTAAGTTCACATATTTATGGCAACAACATTTTTTGAAAAAAAATTCCACATGTTATGTTCGTTTCGATTTCTGACAGATTTCTCGTGCGCTTTTAAACGCATGTTCTTCAAAGTAAAATTAGCATGCTTTGAAATGTAGGCATCAGTCATTTTTATTTTACATTAAATATGTCTAATATTCCTGCATGAAGCAATTCTACATTGATATAGATTACATGAAAATATGAAAACGTCTCTAAAACACAAATAACAAGGGGTTATGTAATTGTACAAAGGCTCCCGTGGAAACCAATTTCAATCGAAATCACCCAACCGTGAAATTAAGGTCACAGAGAAAACACACTTATATAAATCAAAAGTTTTTGTAACAGGTGACTTTCATACCAAGTACTACGAATTAGGGGTGGGAGGTTCAGGATTTTTTCGGTTCGGTTCGGTTTTTTCAATTTCGGTTCTCGGTTTTTTCGGTTCGGTTCATCTAACAACTGACTCTTGGACTCCCAAGTGCAACCACAGAAGTATAATCACATTCTAAATGAATGTCAGTCGAATGGTACATAATTTAAACCCTAATATGATACCCTGTGGTGCAACACAGCAGCATGTGGGTTCTAGTTCATATCTATAACCTACCTTACACTATATGTATATTGTGAAATTATATATCTTTAAGATAAATCTGTGCATGGCTCAGTAGCATTTCGAACAAGCTACTGAACAATGATACAGAAATACAGTGCAATTTGCTTATATGGAACACTTGCGTTCAAAATATTCTCTCCATTTACATTGTAAGAGAAATATGCTGTATTGCTATGTATAATTCACTAACAAATTTTACTCAGTCTTGACATCTTGTTTAATCCTTACTTCTTTACGAGAGGGTACAGAATACCACAGGCTGAAGTTAACGGATCAACTGTCAAAAACTTGGCCTTTCTGCAGTAGAGTAACCCGGTAGGTGTGTAGTCACTACAGAGTAAACGCTACATGTAAAATTGTCATGTTTATTATGGATGGACAGACAGGTGAACTGGGTAATTCCTGTGTACCCTAAAATCACGCCCTCGAGGTATATGAATGGTTCTATCCATATCAGTATAGCCACATGTATGCATTCAGTGTGTCCCTATATAGATTAAGTCTGAGGAAGCAATCTGTCAAAGGAAGGGCCGCTCTCGAAGATATTTCGTCCCACTCAAGGCAGTTCCGGTACATAGTTACAATGAATACATAATTTGAGACCAAAGCCATGAAAATTTCATATACAGAGGTAAACTACTTACTGACAAATTATTGACACAGGGATATCGAAAACCGCGTTTAATGTCAACGTTCCGCAAGTTTTACGGCCGGTATAATAGTCTTGTTTGCGACTACTCTGTTTCACTAAGTGAAATGTTGAGTTGCCTTTTCGTTGGCGGTTGTTGAGACGCCTGTACCAATTGTGACGAGCATACACTCCTTACGTGTTTCATTGGAATTGACTGTGGACTCACGGCGGGTGTGACAGGGGATGCTTACTCCTCCATGGCACCTGATCCCACCTCTTGGTTTCCAGAGGTCCGTGTTTGTCAATTTTTACCGGATTTGTATTTATGTCCTGGACATTTTATTGATTTATGTTTTGGTATCTGAGGTTTTTATATTTTATATTAGAATATAACATAATGCGATCAATAACCTGATTACTTCCGGTACCAAGGGTAGATAGAACCAAACATGTGGTCTGCAAATTGGTCTTTATAGCCTTAAGTCACACGACAGTATTATTTAGAAAACCAGTAATAGTTAAGCTATGCTTGTATGAACAACAGGCAAATCTAGATAAAGGAATATTACTGTGCTCGACAGATATACCGATAGAAAGACGTGAAACGACTGCTTTTGTTTTTACGTGAATGTTGTCGTGTAGACTATTTTGCACGACATTGACATGCAACGTTTATGTGTATTTAGAGGTCTTCTGTATCCATGTGTTTACATCTTAGATCTATGATGGTGATTTCTTAAAAATACGATACCAGTTGGTATTGATAGTGTAATACAGTTATTTTTAAATTTACAAAATCGTATTTTATTTTATTTATTTATTTATTTTGCCTGCGAGTGTGTATGTCGGTGATATCTATGTTGTTGTAAAATTTGTTTTTTTTTTGTACGTTTTATTAGTCATTTTAGTGATATATATATATATTAGAACTTCGATGAGTCGAAATTCAAGAGATCACCTAATAAAGTTCGAAACATCGCGACTTCGATTCATGGATGGTAACCATCAATCATACGTTTTGTTTTAGTTTCAGATAATCTATAGGGTCTATTTAACTGCCCCGAAACCATTTATTATGTCATCATAATTAATAATTAGTGCTAAATGTTACTTTATGTTGGTGAAATCAAAACATTGATCTTCTACTAGAAAGAAAAGAATTATCATGGGGCGATTTTGCACACATGTGAATTTAGACTTCGAATTGTAGGAATATTCGTTGTTTTTATAGAAATGGGCCAAAACATTTTTTTCGATATATCGAGAAATTTGACTCAGGAAATATCATTTTTATAAGTAGCGTTAAGTAATAAGAATTATTCGGGACTTTGTCAAAAGTGTGTTTGTGTATGTTTGTGTGCATGTGTCTAATCAATATTCCTTGGCACAGAGTTAATCGTTGCAAGAAGATGTGATGTGATGTTGAATATGACAAATTCGACCTACTTTTGAATATATATATACATACACACACACACACACACACACACATATATATATATATATATATATATATATAATGTTAATCCAAATCTTACTCAGTATCTCTCCTACAGATAATGTCAATCATTTGCATCTCATTGTAATTGCATTTACGACAGCGGAAACAGTACAAATGTACCGACACTTATACTCTAGGACAGATCCAGATATGTATATTTATATATAATGCGCAAAACAAAGAGACAAAAATTCAATCTGGAGGGTTTCCGAACTGTCTTGCAATTTGTATGCTGTTTATCATATACATTTGATATCGTTTATGTGGAAAGTTGCTTTCCAAGTTAGCTTGTTTCCGTTTTCAACAAGGAAGTATTTCATGTTACTAGAAAGACCCGCATATGACAAAACAAGCAGAGATAAAGGAAGATACACAAAGACGCCATGATTTATACTGTTGTACTGAAGTGAAGTATTAGGTAAGTTTGTATTAATGATATTGTATTGCTTAACATTTTTTTTTCAGTCCTAGTGCATTAAACCTCAAAGTTAATACTTATCTATTTTATAACGATTAACAAATAAATTTAAATATTTTATCATGTTTATATAAATATCTCTCTTTGGCTATGATGATTGGGTTAGGGGCGTTTGCTGACCGTGGGAGGAAACCGGAGTACCCAGAGAAAAACCCACGTGACCAACTAGTTGACCGCCACACCATTTCACATACTGTCCCAGCCAATCATAGGATCGAAACTGGGTCACATTTGTGAGAAGCGAGTGCGCTAACCGGATTCCCAAATACATTAATGTTTTTAATTAGATTCATACTTATGTCATGGATTAAATGGGAAATGACAGCCCAATTAGCATTACATTCGTCTAAACGCTGCAATTACATCAATAACTTGAACAACAACAACAACAAATTACGATTATACCAATAAATATTTATTTGACAACAGCAATAATTACTATGGCAACAATAATTACCACCCCTAAATTAAATATTTATATAACAAGAATAAGAATTACTACGAAAGCAACTATCTGCACTATAGCAATAACAATTACTACGACATCAGTTATTTATAGTTCAACAATAGCTTTTACTACTACCACAATACCTATTGATATTATCACAGCAACAACAATACTATGGCAACTATTTATACCTGTACATTGATAATTATCACTATGACAACTATTTATACCTGTACATTAATAATTATCACTATGACAACTATTTATACCTGTACATTAGTAATTATCTCTATGACAACTATTTATACCTGTACATTAGTAATTATCTCTATGACAACTATTTATACCTGTACATTAGTAATTATCTCTATGACAACTATTTATACCTGTACATTAATAATTATCACTATGACAACTATTTATACCTGTACATTAGTAATTATCACTATGACAACTATTTATACCCGTACATTAATAATTATAACTATGGCAGGTTTTATACTACAACAATAATTACTGCCATGACAACTATTTATACCTCAACAATAATAATTATTACTATGGCAACTATTTACGCTGTGACAACAATAATTACTATTATGACTACTATTTATACCTCAACAACAATAATTACAACTTGAGAAAGAAATTTGTCTAAGAATTTCTTTAGGGTCCACAACTTTTACCAAAGTGAAATTGATGTGATAAAAAGATAAATAGATATGTGAAGTACCTTGCAAATTACAGTTAACTTGCATTAACGACAACCTGTGTATAACACCATCTAGTCATTCCTGTCCCTAATAGTACCATTTGTATACAATTCATCTTCTATATAACCACCTTTCTATATATATATATATATATATATATATATATATATATATATATATATATATATATATATATATACATATATATAGTGGTTTCCTTGTGTCCGTAGGAGAGTTTTTATATACAAGTTTCACTGTTAAGGTTTCAATGTTGTAAATTCAAAGAGAAGGGTAAGATAAAAATAGATATTTTCCTTTGGGGCTGAATACTACAAGATGCAAACACGTGAAAATTAAAACTTGAAATATCACGGCAAGCTATACTTTTGATTACATATTTTGTTGTCTAAAATATTGATATGCTACTATGAAAACAACTATTGACACTATAACATTATTTATTGTCACTATGAAAACAACTATTGACACTATAACATTATTTATTGTCTCTATGAAAACAACTATTACCACTACATTATCTATTGTCACTATGAAAACAACTATTGACACTATAACATCATTTATTGTCACTAAGAAAACTACTATTGACACTATAACATTATTTATTGTCACTATGAAAACAACTATCGACACTACTACATTTTTTATTGTCACTATGAAAACAACTATTACGACTACGACATTATTTATTATTAACTATTGACACTACTGTATTATTTATTGTCACTATGTCGTTTTCGTCAATAAGACTTCATTAGTTATACAAGGTCAAACGATATGTCTGTACCATTTTATTTTCAAGGAATTAATGAAGGCATATAAAGGAAAAAATCCTTTTTTCTATAGCCTCCGGAAAAGATACTGTTTATACATCATAGAACAGAAAATAAAACTTTATTTAATAATAGAGGATAAATAAACTGTATTTTGCTATTTGTAACAACCAGAGGGGCGTTCACACCAACTACGCTTGATAGATATAAAACACAAACATACACAATGATATTGCATTGTTCGTGACCAGAAATATTTAAATAGATTATTATTTAAAGAGGCATTAGCTGTGTTTACGACTTTTACTATTTGCAACAAATAAGAGCTGTACATAGGCATAGAAAACCTTATATTCATGTATACATGCATTTTGTGAGCAAAAGGATAGGTCTAGCATGGAATACATATATACATTTGGAAAGTTTAAATTAATCAGTTGCATTTGAATAATTGCAAAACTGGGTTTCATAAGGAATTATCATAAAATATAAAGGAATCTAAGAATTTTTATGCCTGTGTATATTTTGTTGTTGTTGTTGTTGTTATTGCATATCAATCTGTGTAGTAAAAAGGACAGAACACAGCTACAACATGTCGATTTGTTTGTTTGTTTATTGTTTGTTAACGTCCCACTCGAGAATATTTCACCCATATGGAGACGTCACCAAATGCCGGTGAAGGGCTTCAAATTTTGGCCTATGCTCGGCACTTATGGCCATTGAGCAGTAGGGTTCTTTAACGTGCCAACACCTACTGTGACACGGGACCTCCAGCTTTTACTGTCTCATCCGAAAGACAGGAAACCAACCTGTCGCCGGCGGGACTCGAACTCACGACCTCACGATCCAGAGTCTAGCGCGCTACCGACTGAGCCAGGCCGGCTCACAACATCTCGATGTTTACTTTGTAAAATTTTTCAAAATGTATACCGTTGTTTGTTACTATCCAAAATACATGTATACAGGAAAAAATAATTTCAACATGATAAAATATTTATAACTTTTGTAAGAAAAATGCCAAATACAATAGGTTTTGTCTTTATTTTTGAACATAATAAACCAGACTAAGATTACCCATTGTGAAAGATGACTGTCGAAGCTGTTTTATTATTTGAAATGTTGTTGTCCTTGCAAACTATCACTTACGCATAAATTAATTAGCTAGTACCGAAATACAAGATACTTGGTTTATATATACCGTCGGGGACTCAAACGGTCCACCAGCAGTGGCAATCACCCAGTGGTTTTAAATAGTAAACATAAAACCAAAGTTATATATATTTTTTAAAATAGCTAAAATGAATTTGAGTTTTGCATGGTGTTTTACCTTACACTCAACACTTTTTCAGTTGTAATGGTGGCGGACATATTTTAATGGTGGGAAAGAGAACCCGGATACAATACGCCCGGTATGAGACCAAATTGAAACTAAGAATATAACTATGTTTATTACTTTTGATTTGAGTTCAAACTCTCGAATTAAATCCCGTATGACTTTTTTTTAATTAATTAATTCTATATTTGCTTATTTTATCATTATCAATTATCACAATACGTAACCATGTCTTCTTCTCCGGGTCAAAAAAACATATGTGTTGTATACGTAACGAGTTCATAAAGGTCAGCATTGGGCTTGATTGTCTAATGCTATCTTGAGCTTCTAATTACTATCTGATTTTAGTTTGATAACTTTCAAATGATTGTTAATAGTTCGATCTTACAATAAATATTATAAACATAATACCAAAGTTATAATGCTCAAGACGATATCGTTTCTGTCAATAAGACGTCATCAGTTAAGCTTTAATTTAAAAGTTATATGTATTTTCTAAAGAGAAATTGGTATTATACAAGGTCAAATAGTATCTCTAAAAGTATAGCCGAAATCCGTCTAAGAGTAACCAATGTAAAAAATGACTATCTTAGCTTCAGAAAAATTTGGAATTTAAATGATGTTAACAGTGCCAAATATTACTTTAGTATAAGATGAACAGCCTTTTAATGTGTTTTATATTGCATACATTTGTTATATATATATATATATATATATATATATATATATATATATATATATATATATATATATATTTGCTTCTTCTCTTCATATTTATTTTATTTTTGTTTTCATATTTCTTATGTCTTTAATAGTTTATATGTCATATCTACTTCAAACATGATATTTCTAAAATAAACAAATCATGAACGAGCGATTTTATATTTCTCTTTTACGTAATTTTCTTATAAATACCAGCTACGTCATATTTGATCATTTTAAAATACAAAAATTACGAGCAATGTCATATTTCTGAATTCTCAACGCTCTCTACTCCATTTTTCACTTTTTCGAAATATTCAACTGTGGTTTCAGTATATCTTATGTCTACATCTTTCAAATTTCAATTCTAAAATATATTATGTGGTGTTTTGTATTCCACAGGTATGTAAATAATTCGAAGGTCTTATTAATGACACCCTTTACTCCGTATTTCAGATTGATCTCAGAAAGGCAAAATGGCGGATTCCGGAAACATTAGCATAGTGGTTATTGAAGACAATGCTTTATTATCTGACTATAACGATGAGATTGTTCTGAAGACTCTAATGCCGAGCTTGATATTGACGATATTTACGATGATGATTGGGGCCCCGGGAAATGCTTTAGTATTTTTTGTGTACATAAGAAGATTGAAGAAGTCAACATCTGCAATATTTATCACAGCTTTAGCTGCATGCGACCTGCTAAACTGCTTCTTCTCTATGCCTGTGGAGATATGTTTCATTGTGAACTTTCTACAAACAGACAATCCTGTGTTATGTAAAATATCACGATTTCTCACCTTTTTAATGAACGACGGCTCATCAGCCGTGCTTGTCGGGATAGCATTTGATCGGTTCTTCAAGCTTGTTGTCCCTTTTAAGACACAAATGTCGACGAAGGTAGCTAAGATCATTGTTTTAGTCGCCATGACAATATCGTTGACCATCAGCTGGCCCTCCATATTTATCTATGGAACGCAGAGCATGCCTTTACCAACGAAAACAAAAAACACTTATCTACGTGGACAGGTATGTTTGATTGACGACGCCATTAAGGATACGAAATGGCCCTTAATGTTTAGTTCTACTATAATGTTTTGTAATATAGTTGTCGATATATTGCTAGTAGTTCTATACTCGGTCATCGGTTGCAAAGTTTTAAATTCAGCCAATATAATTATAGATACGGATTCAGAGAGTAATTATACAGGAAGTAGAACAAGCAGGGGGAGCAGTACACGTAGTTCATCAGGAAGTTGGAAAGACCGTATTTTTTCCCGCCCTTCAATCAGTAGGACAAGATCGAATTCTATCAGTAACTATCACGCCAGAAGATCTCGAATGATAAAGTCAACATTAATGTTGTTTCTTGTCACCCTATTATTCATGGTATCTTTTGTACCGTATTGCATCATAGTAACAATCAGAAATTTGAAACCGGAACTTCTTTACAAAGCGTCAAATACCAACAAGGCCATGTTTCAACTTTTCTTGCGGACATATTTTCTAAGCTCTGCCCTTAATCCAGTTATTTATAGTTTTCTTAGTGTTAGGTTCCGTAACGAATGTAAGAAAGTTTTTTCAAATATCGCTTCAAAATTTCGATATATTTGACCATTAAAGAGAAAGGTCAAATTGCAAAAAAATATTCAGTGAGTTATCTTTGTACCAAAATCAATTGGTTTTGAATATTCACATCGGAAGCAGGAAGACCCCGAATCCAATTCCTTGTATGTGCAACACGTCGCATTAAATGAGGGACTAACTTTTCCTGAAGTATATACAGTGTATGGTGTTTTTGAGTAGTGTAGACAAGCAGCACGTGTTATATATATATATATATAAACCTCAGATACCAAAGTGTAAATCAATAGAATGTCCAGGACACAGAGACAAATCCGATACAAAATGGACAAACACGGACCTCTGGAAACCAAGAGGTGGGATCAGGTGCCATGGAGGAGTAAGCATCCCCTGTCGACCGGTCACACCCGCCGTGAGTCCACAGTCAAGTCAAGTGAAACACGTGAGGAGTGTATCTATATATATATATATATATATATATATATATATATATATATATATATACTGTGCATAAAAGTTTTTTACTTGCATACTGTAAACTTGTATTTGTTGCATGACAGAAAGTTTACCAGACATGAGAGTGTCGAGTCCAAACGGAAATTTCTCGGGATACCTTCGTGTATATAATTTATCTTATTCGATGATATAATATATCAATACGTTGGTAATAATACCAGGAGATGTCCGCTTCTGAATGATAACACCTTACAGGTATGAGAGAAAGAGAGAGAGAGAGAGAGTGGTTATTTCCCCCACCCTAATATCATGAAAAGTGTGTTGAGCCTGATTACTGGGTAACTTTGGTGACTTCGAATCCAGGTAACTCTTTTTTGCCATTTTCGCCATTTTTAGCTATTTTAGCCCTAAGTCGAAAAAGAGCAAATTCTCATTGCAAGTCAACATTTCAAATTAACATTTTCCCACTTTTTAGTATCATTTTCCATGCTCCAAAACCCCTGGTAAATCAAAATGTCGGAACATGATAAACCGAAATAACTGATACACATAATTGATGTTGTGTTTATAGTGATTTAGGGTGAATGTAAAAGTGAATATGTTCTCTGTTGTGAAGAGGGAGTAAATGTCCAGTTAAGCAATATAAAATAGATAAAATGTACGAAATAGACATGTGGTCAATTTTGGTTAATTTAGGGTTAAAAATGTCAGGAAAAAAATTATTATATTGCATGTATTATTAGTATACCTTCTCTCAACTGAAACATAGTGATATGATTGTGTGTAGAGGCGGTTATCTGTAGATAAAATCCTTGCAAGCAAACCAACACGTGTCATTCCACGTAATCAATGCATTTGAACACGAGTGTAGTGATCAAGATCAATTTCATAAGACAATAGATAACAATATGAAATTTACACTAACGCACAAAATGGATACTTTTATTTGTAATCTCAGGCACAATACGAGGTATAATGACTGTTTATACTTGTTTATTCACCTGGTCATTTTTATATCATATTCTTTGAATATTATTAGATACGGCGCACCGAAAATCATCGAATGTTTCGGTTCTTGTGAAGCTATATTTAAAAATGACAAGAGATGACAGACGCCATGATACTCTTACCTCTTGGTCATTTACCCATCGGCCATCTTCTTAAAATATTTAAGAGGTAGACCATTTTTTACATTTTCTACTCTATTTCATGAATTTTTTATCAGTCTCACTTAAGTTTATATGACCGGGGAGAAATCTACTTCATTTTTTGTTTTCATATCTAAGTTTTCGTAATTGGTTTGACAATTACTTTTTATGAATTGGAAGCAAAATTGCTTAGTAGAAATATCAATATGAGAATATACTTTTCAATCTTTGTAATTTGGCATACAAGGTTATGAATTATATATGATTACACTACGTTCAACCTTTTCGCCATGTGTCGCAAACAACTCTCAATCAAAAATGTTATTTGTCTATTTATTTTTACATCTTTAATATAAAGTTTTGTTATTGTGTATGGTGTGTAGTCTACAAGATGTTTAGAAGACGTGCTAGTTATATCTGTGTTAAACTTTTGAATGTACATTCGACAGTATGTTTTGCAAACATGTGTCTATGTAAATATATATATACGCACATAATTTTGTGTTTGTAGTCAATTTTGTATGGAGCATGGCCTCTGCTAAGACAGTATTTCCTATACTCCCTTGAAATGTGGAGTAAGAGGGAACATGTAAAAATCCTGGCCATTTACTATGATAAAAGTTTGTAAAAGACCCAAACATCAAAAACATCTCGATCAGTTATTTTATGCAAAAATACAGTAAACATACTCAAGTGTCAAACATGGTGATATGAATGTGTCATCAAGCAACATAAAGATTACTTTTCTTGAGTGTGTTTACTCTCTTTTCGCATAACGATACTTCCCTTTGGAGGACATTGAATTTATTGGAGTTGTTTTATGGCTGTTGAGCACTCCTTCCGGACACCTGGACCTATCCTGTTTGGGATTTGCAATTGTTCTTCATGTTGAGACCATTTGTATATAAAACATCTCAGATACCACAGTATAAATCTTTAGGATGTCCATGATATAGATACAAATCTTGTAAAAATGAACAAACACGGACCTCTGGAAACCAAGAGGTGGGATCACGTGCCATGGAGGAGTAGATTAGTTACCAATTTCCCATCTGTGTCTAAGTAAGTAAAATGTCTACGTATGAATTGTGTGTCCTTGATTCTGTTGTACCTTTAATTTCTAGTTCGCTAGGCTATGTCGCATTGACACATTAAAATTGTCATTATTAATTGACAAAACGAGATCGATATATTTAAATGTCAAAGTAAAGGACACCGCTAGCTTTTTTTTTCTTTTGATTCAGCAGTTTCTGAAGACTGCTTCGTATGAATAAAGGAACAGGTCGGTCAATAAAGGGGCACAATTGGTTCCCATAGGAATGCCGACAGTTTGTTGAAAGACCACGTCTCCGAACATTACAAATATATTGTCTATTAGAAATTCCAGCATGTTTTTTATATCAACTTCAGTGTATTTATGTGTAGAATCAGAGTGGTGTTTGACAAAATAAATATCATGATAACCAATCACTAGATATTAAAAAATTTCCGGGTACCAACTTTAGTGAACAAACAGTTGTCTATAATGCTAGAAAGTATTTCTTTCATTTTTTTATGTGGAATGGTTGTGTATATCTAATTTGTCGTGTTCTAATGGACTTTGAGTTCCATTATCCATTGGTACTTCATCCATTTTACTGATCAACAAAAACATGATGACTTATATTAATGTATTACGGTAGTTCTGTATTTTTGTACATATATTTTAGACAGTTAAGATGTAGCCCTCTATACGGAACACACGGTTTGTGATTATGGAGATTCCGAAATCTACAAACTTTAAGAGCAATGTTTGTCGTAGTTATAATCATTAGGTCTCTAACAATAGTATTCACCCTTTCAACCCTTCAGATAACAATGAACCAGTCTAAACAATAGAAAAGAGCATACTATATAGAAACTTAGGGCTGAAAGGGTTAACGTTGAAAGAACTATATCAAATAAACCTCAATTTGGAATGATTAAAGGGGCATAATCCGTGTTTACCATAAAACTAATTTCATTTTTTCCTACTATTACCGCTTGTATTTGATGTACAATAACGAATAAGTGCTATACACAGCCATTATATATTCAAAGTTCTTATGAATTATCACTTTGACAAAGATCATTGTCATAATGTCATAATTTAAGGTCGCAAGCACTTAAGTGAACAGAGAATATTTGTCAAATCTAAGACATTCCCGACTTTTCGAGAGCGATGGGCCATGTTTAGGCAAAGTGGACGGCGAGTATCACTAGGTGAAGTCGAATGAAATGTGCAAATAAAAGGGGACAAGACCCCATAGTGGACCCAGAAAGGACAAAAACTTAATGTATCTTTAAAAATCTTCTACCCATGAAACAATTATCAGACGACTTTCAAATTTTGTATGCACGATTGTGCAGTCAATATCTGCAAAGTTTGCAAATGAAAACGAACTATTTTCATAAACTAGTCACTAGGGGGCGCTTTAATAACATAGGGTACAGTTTCATACAAATGGCCTATTAACTGAAAATGTTTTGACTTTTATATACAAATATATATGAGGAAGCTGTTCTTAATTATCGGTAAATCCCGAATCAAAATGACCTAGAACCAAATAGGGACATAATTATATATATATATATATATATATCTTCAAAATAATGAATGACCGATCTATTCTCACTGCAATCATGCTTTACTCAGGACAAAGATATGGCTCATTAAACCTCTTGTTTGTTTTTCTGTTTATTGATGTTATTGTTGTTTATATGCCACAAGTCATATAGTGACGGTCACCTTTTAATGATGGAGAAAATAAACTGGTTACAATCTACTGGCAAACTTTCTCATATAATCATCATAAGCTCCAACAGTGATCGAACCTGCACCGAGAAGAAATGGGAGACTTCATGGTCTAAAGCGCGATGCTCTAACCACATGCACTCGATCACGGAGTGCACTTACATTTTCTTCGCAGTTTCAATATGAAGGAATGAGGTGTAGAAGTGAGAACCTCCTAGTCAATTGGCCATTACACTACATACTGTTTTCGCTCCTGCATATTTTACGACTGAAAACGTAATCACCCTTAACATCTTAAATGAGCCCCAAAATCACCATAATCGCGACCACGATGTAACATTTGCAAGCGCACACACTTATTATTTACATGTTTACTGTTTTACAATTGTTTGACGTAAACACAACACGTCTGCAATTACATATTACTAACAATTACAAGAAATACTACCGGTCGATACAACGATTGTTTGTACTTAACCGTTCTGTATTTCAGGAAAACAATCATTGACGTCCAAACCGGAAAGTGAACAAACAACTATATTAGAAAGCGGTGACATCATGCTCGTAGTCGTAGATGAATATCGTATCCAGTATAGTTATAAATAATTCAAGGTTTAGCGTAAAATGAATTAATATCAGAATTATAAATCATAATCTCTTCTATCTATTCCTATTTCTAGAACAATAGGTAAATATGAAACTACCGAACAGGTTACTTTTGAATAGTGTTTTAATCCACACTCAGCAATTGTTTACTTATATGGTGGCGGCCAAATTTGATGGTGGAGGAGAGAACCTGGTTACAATGTACCCGGGAAGAGATTCATCTAATTCACTCATGTGCCCATTATCACACTAACTGTACAGTCGCCATTTTATAATATTTTCCTCCGCAGTCATAATACAGTACATGTCCTGTAAACATTTGAGGAGCCCCCACTTCAATATCCCTCAATACCTTCTATCTTTTGATCACATTCCCATTTATTCTAAGCTTAAAGCCTTTTCATCAAACTTGACCTTTTCACCGAACTCGAGAGGTTTCCATGGAACATTTGCGAATGGTGTGACATTCTAACAGGAAGTCTGACTACTTCCGGACACCTGGTTTCTTCCCTGTTGGAATTTGCTATTGTTCGTTGTATTAAGATTGCTGTTATATCTCTTTTGTTATATTCAAATGGATCAGGGGCCCGTTTTACGTAAGGTCCTAAGTCCTAAATCCTAACTTTTAGTCCTAACTACCATGGCAACGCATCACTGATTGGTCAGTCCCATGACAATGAGGACCAAAACTAAGGTCTGGGAACTAGGACCTTTCGAAAAAAGGGTCCCTGGAGTTTCGGACATCTGTTGGTATTTCTTCATTATACTTAATGAAATCCTTAAAAACCCAACGCTCTCTGTGTGAAATATGAAATTATTTCCGGTAAAACCAAACTGCATTCATAAAAGATATCACCACATTCATATCACCAAAAATCAGTTTGATAGTGATCACAAAGCATACTTACGGACGTATGAAGGGCTACATGGAAAAACAGAAATAAATTATTCATCCGTACAAAGAGGTAGTTCGTCCATACAAACAATTTATTTGTACGTACAAAGAGTTCATTTTCCCGTTCAAATGATTCTTTGTATATATAAATTATTCTTTTTACGGACGTATTATTTTTTTGTAGAAATACGTACATAAATTCTTGGTATGTAAATATTATAAATGCTCAATACGATCAACAGGACTTCATCAATTGAGGTCCAGTTAAAAATAGATGTTTATTTTCTAAAGAGAAAATGTTACCCTACAAGGCCAAATAATGAATCTAAATATATAGCCAAAATCCGTCTAA
The DNA here is from genome assembly GCA_030159075.1 of Atrina japonica. NCBI lineage: Eukaryota > Metazoa > Mollusca > Bivalvia > Pterioida > Pinnidae > Atrina > Atrina japonica. The sequence goes on along the minus strand of BROG01000346.1, from coordinate 668,694 downwards.
GTAAAAAAGATTTAGAATAATAACATAAACGAATTAGTTCCTTTGTACATATCGATAGTTCATGGTACGCACTAATTAATTATTTTTTAACATTGTGACTCTTCTAGGCTACCGTAGAAATTAAACTTGACAGCTGTAATCAATGTAGCCAGATTGCAATTTGCTAGTTGTTGACTCTGATACTAATCTCGTATATTCCTATCACGACAACTAGATTGAGTTTGCACCTTCGTCACATTGAAGTATTCCATTTTCCGTATTTTGCTGACACGATATTAAATTTACAGAAATCAATGTATTCATTTTCAGAATGTTTAGAGGATAATATACAAATAAGGTGAAAATTAGACAAACATGGATCTCTGGAAATCCAGAGATGGCAACAGGTAATACGTGACGAAACAAATTTCAAAGTATTGATGAATTCCTCAGTGCAGTGCATGAAAGATTGACATATTTAGTAAACACATACAAGTTTCACAGACCCTTCAAATAATTTTTCTCTTTACAAAGGGTATTTAAAACATTCTTCTTATCATATTAATAGACGGGTCATTTGAATGAGATTTCAAATCGAGGATCCGTGTCATGAAAGGCATGACACGTAAACGAACCCTCACTGCATTGGTGTCAGTCCATGTTACAGGTCAATACGTGTTGAACTTCACCTAACTAAAAAGTGAATAATTCTTCACGAGATATAAAACAATATCAATATCTAGAAACGGCCTCTGGTGTACAACTGAAAGGGTAAGATAATCAAGTTTAAATCAATTTATTTACACGTCTTAATTGTTCGTATCGCTTCTACTCCTACCTCTTTTGCTATTGTATTCTGAAAACAAAGAAAGAATCAAATTAGTAATAAACCTTAATGAAATGGTATATTTTTGTAGAAAAATATGGCACGCAAAAATTGATATTTAAAACCTAGTAATTATTTTTTGTTTGTTTGTTTGGTTTTTCTTTATTTACTTATCTATTCATTTTATGTTAAACTTAGTTTTCCTCCAGTTCAAACCAATTTCTTTTTCAGTTACCTATTACTTCTTTAGTTAATGCGAGTTTTGATAAAAACTAGGTTTAACTCATTAATTAGATTTTGGCGTAGCAATTTGAATTAACTGGAGAAAAACTAGGTTTTATTGAATAATTTTATTTTAGCTTGCCAATGACATAAGTCATAAGTCATAAGTACCCCCGTGGACAAAATGTCCAGCGGCTGAAATACAAGGCTCAATGGTAAAATACAGTTGTTTTGTGCTGTTGTGTTTATGGCATCAATAGTTTATATCAATATTTCATTCAGTGATTTGGTGGTGTTTCCTTTAATTGGTAGAGAATAGGGAAATTCAGCTAATTGTATCCAGGAATAAACTCCCAGCATTCCGCAAGTAAATTGTTACAACGTTCTCAAAAATCAGGTTAGGTTCATGCGTTTTGATCTCTTGTTGACTAGAGGTTAGGGACGTTATACTTTGCAGAGCGATATTCTACCCAGTCGGTCACAGAAATCTCGTGATAAAATACAAAAAAGCACAGATAAGTCTAATTAGTACGAATATCTATAAGACAGTCGTAATGATTCATAAGGTTCGTTATCTTATTGAGCCCTATAACCACACTTGAACTCATCCATTTCAAAAATTGGTATATTCCATTGTAATTATTAAAGGGGTTTGATTTAAAATCTTAACTTTACAATAATTTCACATTAATTTATACATTCCTGAATTATGGAATTATGACCATACCATTTATTGATACTTCGAATGAAGAAAATAAGCAATAAAACAGTCATCTGAAATTATCATTAAGGAAATACTCGTGTAAAAAAAAATTTTAAAAAATTAAAATTCCATTATCAAGAAATTGCAATTTTTCTTTGTTTATTTCAACAATATATATACAGTCAAACATGCATTTAATAGGTGCCATAGGACACCTGTCTATAAAGGAAATTCAAATATAACTTTTGTTAATTTTTGGAATGAATAAACCTCTTTATAAAAATCACGTTGTCTTATAACGACCACTTTTGTCTGTCCCCTGGAGTGGCCTTTATAGACAAGTTTGGCTGTATATATATTAAATGCTTTGATGCTTTTGATAATTTAGAATATTGCCGACATGACACTACAGTAGTGACACTAGTATTACCATTCTTTCTATCTGTCTTGGAAGATATGGAATTCCTCCCAACTCTTTGACTTTTTCACCATGTTTCTTCTCTGGATCACCGGGTACACAGACAGATTTCCCGTCTTCTGCCTGTAAGATATATAATATATATATATATATGCTGATTATACGCGTTTGGGTTTTGAATACTGCTTACCTCCCTTGCTCAAGTAATTTTCAGTTATATACTGGCGACCAGTCTTTAATGGTTGAGGAAGAACTAGGTTATCCTGAAAGAGACCACCGACTGTCCGCAAATAGACTGGCAAAATTCTAAAAAAAAAAATCAGCTTAGGTTCCAGCGGGGCTTGAACCTGCGCTTACCAAAATTGAGATACTTCATGGTTTAAAGCGCGATGCTCTAACCAATCGTTCACGAAGCCCCAGCCCCACCCTCCCACCCACTGTACGCAGGAGAATCAGCTAATCACGTGTTACCAATATAAAATCGACCATCACCATAAAAGTTCAATATAAAATAGTAACTGTTTGTTTTAATGGTGTTTCAAACTGACATTTTTTTTAAAGTTAAAACCCAGGTGTTTTGGAACAGCATTTTAAACATTTATTTGAACATAATACTTAGATATTATACATAACAGGGGTTCGAATGCAACAGAAGATTATTCCTCACCGGTTCAAGATTCCTACAGTGATTCATCAGTGTCGATAGTCGGTCTTGAAAACCATCTGCAAAGGCATCGAGATTTACCGCAATAAAACACTGTCCCTGAAAAGTTGAATTATTCCGGATCCATTAAATATATAATACTATGTATGAAATGTTTTATATAAACATAAACTCATGTTGGAGGGACTAACTTTATCCATTTTTTGTTAATTCTGCTTTTCTTAACTCATTCATCCCTAAAGACACATTTGGGCTGACCTAAGTCATTGATATACAGAAGAGTCTATTGTTTTTCAGGGGTTCACGAGTTAATATGATTAGTTTTCCGATATACAGACAACCCTTTCTATAAAGGACACTAAAGGGAACAGGCAAATAAAGTGGACGTTATAGACAGGTGGCCTTTATAAAGAGGTTTATTCATTACAAAAAGAGTTATGTTTGAATTATCTTTATCGGCACGTGCCCTTTTATACACAAGTGGCCTTTAATGCAAAATTGAGTGTATGATAAATTTTACGGTATTCTGTTGGGTTGCAATGTGTCTGTGTAACTATGATTTGAACTGTTATAAAGATAAGTCACAAAGATTTATTGTTAAAATATCTGCCGAACCAAATGCTACGTTTGTTTTAATTTTCATTTATACTTGTGTTCACGACCATTGAAATTTTTAAAATATTAGAATTTATCATATTTACATAATACATATACATTTGTGTATAAATATATATATACCAAAGTATTGATCGAAAAAGGTGCATTGTCCCGGCGAGCTCAAATATCGGAATCTCCAAAAATGTCCAGGAGAAACATATAAATCAGGTGACTGTTGGACACACACGGACCTCTGAAAATCCACAGGTGAGGTCAGGTGTCATGGAGGAGGAGGCATAAATATTTCTCAGTTACCAATATTTTTTTAGTAGTCATACCAAATTAGCAGGGTTTTCATGGTGCATATATTCTCGCACAAATGGCCCAAATGCTCCTCCACTCAAAACACCACATAAGATTTCCACCATCATTGATAGTCCATATCCTTTGTAACCAGCTGAAATCATTGAAATACAGCTTAATATGATTTTTTTTTATAAGGAAATAAGTACATTTTATCACTGTTATGCTCTATAACACAGTTACAACTAGTTTACATGGGATATCAAACAAAATACCCCAAAGTTATACTATATCGTATAATAGTAATCTGTTCATTGTATTGTGTATAAATATGCACATTCATTATAAAAGCAAAGATCCATTACAGAACAACAGGGTATTATTACAAGGTCATTATGACAAATAATGGGGTTATTATGGAATATTGAAATGGCGGTCAGCTTTTGAGAAGTCTGCTTCAAAATTTCTTGGAAGGTTTTGCAAGAATTTTAAAAATTGAAAGTACAATTCCAGAAAGATAGACATTTAACACTGCGGTGGGAGCGACCGGATATTGATAATTTGTATTAGAAGTAAGGGACTTATGGATGGCTTATGATGTAGATCTAAAGTGAAAATGAATAGTACACATTGTTTACAATTTGTAACATGTTCACTATAACGTCAACTATCGTGAAAATGAAGTATTGTAGTGACATACAGATTAAATAGTGTGTGTGTGTGTGTGTGTGTGTGTGTGTGTGTGTGTGTGTGTGTGTGTGTGTGTGTGTGTGTTATAAGGTATATACATAAAGTAATACATACAGCTTTCTTCCTTTCCACCTAAAGGTTGTAGACCAGCAAAATTGTTCGGATCATAGGTTTCCTGTAAATAAAATGAATATTGGTTGTTATTCAGTTTGGTTTACTAATTTCAAATTATTTTATGTCAAATTCAACTTAAATCCGAAAAAAGATCATGCTAAGTAACATCACCCAACATACAGTATGGGCATATACAATATGTACTTCCTGAACAAAATAAAATTTGAAAACTGCTCTGTACTTGACCTTTGTCCAGTGGTTTTTTTCTGGCGTCATATATGAACTATCTAACCTCTGCAATTGACCCTGAATCCTTTTTTGATTCTTCGTCCTCTCACTTTTAACTGGCGTTTCGTAAACCTTTAGATTTGCTGTGGACGATCTCAATATAATGGTTTTAACATGTCATGTCTTTCATTTCAAGTTACATCAAAACAAACCCCCACTTTCACTTCTTCTGCTATGCGCTTGTCACTAAACTGCAACAAACATAACGCGACACATCCGTGTTCTTTGGAAAGACAAATTAACACAGTATTCTTAAATGTTCAGGTTAAACAGTTTGCCTTGGCTCTGGGTCAAAGCAGTACTGTCTGTCATTTACCTTGTGCAATAATCTGCACAGTCACCTTTTTAATTAAATTTATCCTCACTGTGTTTGTAAATACGTGTCAATGGGAGCCTACCGGATTACGTCCTTTAAATTTCTGACCGCTGCAAACAACTGGCGCCACCGTTTGCGGTAGTTCCTGTTTAACTCTATCGTGACCAAACATATGGAGTGCGCTATTTCAATCATGTTATTCTACATTACTTCGACTACCAACTTGTGATATTATTTATTCCGAATATTAACTTCTGGTATTATATTATTTTTTAATTCAATGAATTAATTTTCTTTCAAAAGTATAAGGTATGATCCAAAACCCGGATTCGAAACTGGGACATTCCGTCTGTCAGTTGAATGTTCTAACATGAGGTCATCGCGAGTGTTCGGTTGCAAGATTGATCAGGTAACTAGAATGTAAGTTATCCTTACCTTTCCATCCTCATCTACGGCCCAACCAGGAGGCATGGGTTTATTTTTCATGACAAGAATATCTGCCTGTACAATATTAAAGGGAAAATAAATACTATAAGATAAAAAAAAATAATTGAAATGAAACAGAGTGTAAGACATGCCTTGAATTAGATTTCGAAGTTTATCATTAGCAATGCTAAAAAAATATGCACCATGATAATTACAGGAAAACATAAATGCCCAAATATACACCTTATCCATATATCTGTATCATAATACATGATTTAGTGAACTCTCTCTCTCTCTCTCTCTCTCTCTCTCTCTCTCTCTCTCTCTCTCTCTCTCTCTCTCTCTCTCTCTCTCTCTCTCTCTCTCTCTCTCTCTCTGTATATGCGTGGCTGCGTGTATACGTGTTTCTTATTCTTACCTTCCCACGAGCGACACTTGTTGTCGCCATGTCTAAGATAAAGCTATCGCCATTATTTCCTGGGGCCGCAAGTGATAATGGATTGGTTCCGATTGTTCTCTTTAAAAAGATAAAACATGGAAATCAAACAGTGAAGAACATCAGTATAATTTTTGCCATAAAATTTAAGAAGTATATAAAGCTATCATATCAAGATCTTTTTACTTCTGACAAAAAATAAGAACATCCGAGAGGATTGTGACTTCCAGGAGAAAACAGTTTTTCCTGGAATTTTATAAGAATCATTCCCAACAAATGATGCTGTAATTAACTGACTTTTAAGTAGGCCGTTATTAGTACATATCAACTCGAAGTTTGTCAGTATGTGTGCGGTAGTCTTATTTTCTCGCCTCCGCCATCATAACCTGACTACCACTATCACGTCTAATTAAATGCTGAATGTGGTGTAACGCACCACTTAGAAAACCTAACATACAAGCATTCTGACAGTACTGATTAATCAATACGTGTCGTCTGCCTTGACTTGAACTCAAATTTTATCCTGAATTATTATGTATTATCTGTGGTATTTTTGTCAGTTTTCCAAAAATCCCAAGTGCAAAAAAAACTAGCAATTCGTCATCAAAATTGTAAGCATTATTGAGTGAATGGTACGCAATTAACAAATTTAACCAAACGCTTAACAGGGTGGTCTGACTGACGGACCAACGGTAGACTGGTTGACAGACTCATACCGTATAATCTCACAAGTTTTTACCGGTAGAATACTTACTAAGTAACATTAAGAAGTACCAATGAATAACCGAAACTTCAAGTCCATGAAAATACGACAAATCGGGTATACAAACTGTCACAACACGAAGAAGAATTGCGAATCCCAAACGGAACGGGACCAGGTGTCATGTCGACTTTGTTTTTAATATAAATATATCACATAATTTGACTTTTCTTGATTGTGATAAGCTAAAAGCAGACCATGTAGATTATACGCTCAGACTTAAGATATGTCGTTGGTTTCATTTGACATTGAGCTACTGTCAATATCATTAAATAAAAAATCAGATAATTATAGATAATTGATTGAAATCACGGAAACTCAAAATCCAGTCCAGGGGTCAAAATGTGTGACTAACAGACAACACACTTACAAATACAGTGAAACCTGTATATAGAGGCCATCCACGGGACCAGAAAATATTGATCTTTATGTGCAGGTGACCCTTATATACAGGTTAAATTTAGTTGAAGTATGCAGTGAAGGGGCTTGAAAAAATGGCCTTTATAAAAAGGTAATCCTTATATAGAGATGGATGCTATACTTTTACTGTATTATTAACAAAGTTACAGTTTGAAACAAATGCTTAAGACGTTTGTTTATGTCAATAAGACTACCAGTAGCTGAAATTGAATATACATGTATATTTCCGAAAGACAAAGGTGTCAATATCTAAATGACAATGTGTACTCTAACGGAACAATAACAAAAAGTTGGTTTTGTCTCGTCAAGGAAGAAAATTACATTCATACTCACATGTTTAGCTCGTGTAGGAACTAATGCCGGTGCCGTACTGGTAAATGCAAGTCCCTAAAACAACAAAAGTTCAAAGAGTAAACATATCGAACATATCAATTGCAACAATAACAACATATATCATTTATCTCATCTTTACAATTCTTGACTTTTACATTACAAATATAGTATCACATTACAAAACGAAGTTAAAGGGTAACTAGCTGAAAAAAAATTGTCTTTCCTATTTTATTACGTCGATTTATATAAATAAACAACTCCTATAGATTTTGTACTTGAAAACCCAATCTAACAAATATTCACTTGCAATTGATTAATTCAGCCTTAGTATGCTTACTCCTCCTTGGCACCTGATCCCACCTCTTGGTTTCCAGAGGTCCGTGTTTGTCCATTTTTACCGGATTTGTATCTATGTCCTGGACATTCTATTGATTTATACTTTGGTATCTGAAATTTTTATATATATTCATACCGCATTGGACTTGACCTTATTTTTACAAGATGTATAGGAACATAATATTTTTAATGTCTGTGTATAGTTCTTATTTCATTTTTTATGTTTTCTGCAATGTTGACCAATTTTGCCAGGTGAGCGACTTGGGCCTCTTGTGTCTGTTTACAGCTTATTTGTTATTGTACATCAAGCACAAGTACTTAAAGTAGAAAAAATCGAAAGAATATTTTGGAGTAAACACAGCTAAGGCTTCTTTAATTGTTACCGACTAGGTTGTTTCCCCTGAATTGAACTCTCCACATTGAAACGCAAAATGTATAACAGTGTCAATGACGCTTGATGTGAAAATAAACACATGTAATTAGCAGTTAAACACCTGTAAAGGATTTGATGTAAGTTATTTCCGAAAGTAAGTAACAATTAGAAATGTTTATATCACTCATTCTTAGTTCAGTGTATTTCAAATTCTTTGTTAAGATCCTCTTGCGCTCGTCAAAATCATTTGTATAACTTGTTTATTAAATTTTTGGAAGTTGGTACAAATTGATTTTTAAAAGTTCCATCCAGCTCTTTCGGTCTATTGTGGCATAAGAGATAATATTTTGCAACATATGTTTCCGGTTTTTAAAGATGTTCTTGTATTCAAAACCAAACGATCAACATGATTTTGAGACGTTATCTTTTGAAACACTAGTGAGGGTCTAGTGTAACTGTGGGAGGTCACAGACTTTATTCCTGGTACATCTATCATTTTTGGTCTACATTATTATGGTCTATAGTGCTATAATTACCACTTGCCAGTGAGGAGTGAACTTTAACATGTACTGAAGGAGTATTGTAGAGGATAGTTTGTGTCTTAACCCTATCTTTACTAAGTATCATAATGTTATGGTATTTCCTATTGTTGTAAGCTAGACTATTAACGTATATAGGGTTAAAAGGGTTAAAGAAACGGACAACAACCACTGATAGAAGATCACGTGACCAGACAAAATATAAGTAGATTTACCAGCATTCCTTGTTCCATCGCTCTCGTACTGTAATACCCAGCGATACCAAAGTGATTAGAACCTGTTAAGATAAAAAATAAACGGCTTAAGAAAAAGTACTAGTCTTTCAAAATTTGATTTATTAATTCTTATAAACAGTAAAGTCAATTGATAACGGTTTCCTGGGGACGTTATAAGCAATTTCTTTGCTGGAAAACAATATGCAAAAGGTTTATATAATTTAATGAAACCTAATATTGAAATACTTCAATGTCCAAACGTCATATATACTGATTGTGACGGGGACTTCTTCACGTATTTCCTTCAAATTTGGCAGTGGACTCGCGGCGATGTGACCAGTCAACAGGGAATGCTTACTTCTCCAAAGTACCTGATACAGATTTTGGATTTCCAGAGGTCCGGATTTGTGTTTGTCCAATGTTCACTGGAAATGTATATGGTCTTTTGAACCTTCTATCGATTAATACTTTGGGTGTCAGACCCTGCAATACTTTGTTTACACATAAAATCCAAATTACCTACCTCGTGTGCATACCCATCCTACGCCACATTTCTTCGCCTTCTCGATGGCCAGATCTATACAAAAGTGTCCAACAACGGCACCTGAAAATTGAGTCAAAGGGTAAAAGAGGTGACGAATGATACGGCTTTGTTTATGCAATTCATGTTAGATCTACTAAAGTGAGTGTATTACGTTCTGAAAGACAGAGAAATATGTGTGTCGATCATATACTACTACTGCTACTACTACTACTACTACTACTGCTACTACTACTACTACTACTACTACTACTACTACTAGTGCTGCTGCTGCTGCTGCTGCTGCTACTACTACTACTACTACTACTACTACTGCTACTACTACTACTACTTCTACTACTACTTCTACTACTACTACTACTACTACCACTGTTACTGCTGCTGCTGCTGCTACTACTACTGGTGCTGCTGCTGCTACTACTAGTACTACTACTACTACTACTACTACTACTACTAGTACTACTACTACTACTACTACTGCTGCTGCTGCTGCTGCGGTTGCTGCTACTGATGCTGCTACTTTTGCTACCAAAGCAACAACCAACTAAACTAAGTGTTAGAATAATAAAGAATGCTATTCTTATCATTAAACATCAAACCATTCCTCAAATCATACTAAATCTACTACATATGTATGACGAAATGTGAATAAATACTTCAACGTGAAAACACAAGATATCTTCCTATAGAATGGAACAAAAATAATAGTGGTTTTCATTTACATTGAATACAGTAAAATGATATCAATTCGAAGATAATTGAGTTTAAGAATAAGGTGTTTACATATATCTACCAATTCACTGGGACCTTATTCACGAAATATGCAGAAATTCCGGAATGTTTACGGACCTTTTACGCAAAGGTATACGCGACGTTTTAGAATCGTCATCACGTCCTGTAAAATATCACCACCTTTTACGGAAGTATTCCGCAAGGTTTACGGTTGCGATAACTTTACGGATATTTTGTGAAAAAGGTCCCTGATTTTGTCAACCCACCTAACAAACTTTTACCATCGACTAAAGCGGTAGCGGCTGTCTCTTTGAGAATCTCTGGAGATATATCGTCTACAAACGTCACTTTACTTCTTATTTCACTTGTATACATAGCTGAAACAAAGCAAAACATTGTATACCGAATATGACGTAACGTTGTATTGTTACGCTTTGGTCCCTCGCCATGACGTTGCAAATGGATTCTACCGAGTTCGAGTATTTAAGACCATTTTACAGATTAAATGAGTTAACCGTGTATAACATTTTACAGATATTTTTAACTTCTAACTTACGACCAAGTCCTGTTTTAAGACTATCTAGAAGTAAGTTTTTGTTGTATGTGCCGTACGTTATCATTTTCATTAGGTATAAGTAGCCATAATCTATCATTGCAAACCTAAATTTGAAAATCTATGGAAATGGATTAAAGGGGAGTTAGTTGTGTTTACCAAAATATGATTTCGATTTTTTCTACTTTTACTACTTGTACTTGATGTACAATAATAAACAAGAGCTATACACAGCCATAACAAATCTTATACTCCTATATATATTGTGAAAATAAGGTCAGGTCCAGTTTGGAATTTATACATAAAAATACATGTAGTAAGGTTGAGATAACTAATTGCAATTGTTGGGTTTCTTAAGCAATTTTTACAAAATATATTGGAATTTAAACATTTTTATGTCTGTTCGTGTCTCTTTTTTGTTATAAAATGTCAATCTAGGGAGAACTATGGGAAAAGTATTTAAAAAAAATAAAACATTTACTGCCCCTTTCAGACTCGAGTTCCGCTGATAATGCGACATGTTTCCTGTCAATATCTCAAACTGGTTATCTATAAATAGCCGTTGGAAAACCATTGTTCATGATAAATGATTAAATATCTGTTACCTATATTATTGCTATTTTAAGTACATATATCCACTATATGTATATATATATCAAATATCTGTTACCTATAGTATTGTTATTTTAAGTACATATATCCACTATATGTATACATATATCAAATATCTGTTACCTGTATTATTGGTATTTTAAGTACATACATCCACTATATGTATACATATTATGTGTATGTGTACAGATCTATATGTTCATGTTGCAAATTACTAAATGACAAACATTGCCCGAGAATAGGTAAGTCAATTTGGCGACAATTTCAATGACTGAAACTATTTGAAAAAAAACTTAAAGGGGCAATTGCCGTGTTCATCAAAAATAAAATTATTTCGATTTTTTCTACCTTTACTACTTGTACTTGATGCACAATAACAAATAAAACCTATACACAGGCATAAAAATAGATTTTGTGAAAATAAGGCCAGGTCCAATGTGGTATTCATAAACAAATAGTAAGGTTGAGTTAATCAATTGCAAATGAAAAAGTGCCAAACCTGGGTTTCTCGAGCAATTTTCACAAAATATATAGGAACCTAAGACTTCCAATGCCTGTGTATATTTCTTTTTACTTATTGCATATCAATCTACCGGTAGGTAGCGGAAAGGGGAGGATTTTTTTTAAAAAGAAAAATACACCTAAATGCCCCTTTATATCTAGATTACATGTCTTAAAAACTTTGCACTTTCGCGTTACTATATAGCTTCCAAGTAATTTTACGCCCGTCAAGAATAACGAAAAGTCAACATTTTAAGATAAATTTAAATAAATTCAATTCAAACAAACGCTATGAATATGCCACTGTATTGGATGCTTTTATAACGTGCCAACGCCTGCCTGGACCTCGAGTTTATATCTTACATAAATTGTATCTACTTCGTTTCTAAATTGCTGTTTTTGTATTGTTGTTTAACGTCTCATTTAATACTCTTTCACGCATATGGAGGCGTCACCAAATGAATGGCTTCAAATTTTGGCCTATGCTCGGCACTGATGGCCATTGAGCAGTGAGGGTTCTTTAACATGCCGATAACTATTGTGACACGGGGCCTTGGTTTTTACTTTGTTGTCGTTGCTGTTGTTGTATTGTTGTTTAAAGTCACATCTAATACACTTTCAGTCATATGGAAATGTCACCAAATGCCGGTGAATGGCTTCAAATTTTGACCTATGCTCGGCACTTACGGCCATTGAGCAGTAAGGGTTCTTTAACGCGCTGACAAATACTGTGACACGGGACCTCGGTTTTTACTACCTCATCCGGGTTCTTTAACGTGCCAACACTTACTGTTTATACTATCTAATCCGAAGGACAGGGAAAGCCAGCCGCCCCCGAAGAGGCTCGACCATTCCGGTTGCGAATCGAGCACTATACCGCGGAGTCAAGACGGCACTCCGTTTCTATGTACTTTATTCAATAATCCAATACTTGAACTCGGAACTTTCCAACTGCACTACAAATATATTTGTCTTAGTTCATGAATAAGCCCTGTATAATTTCATCAGCCGCGACTAATTACAAAATAATCATGCTATCTGCTGGTCTGTTTTTGTTTTAGAACGTTTTTCAGACCTTGACTCAGTCTCAGACCTAGTTTTGAAATATTCGTCTGAGCCCCTATCGCAGACACTGTTCAAATATCAGTTGTATCCTTTTAGTAGCACTACCAACACAATAATGGATATATTGAAGGCTTATCACATTGTATAGATAATTTAATTCTAACACCATATATTCAAATTAATCATTCGAAAATACTCTATTCAGTTAGCATTCTTGTGCATCTGAATTCTATCCGAAAATATGTATTATCATAAGTAAAATATGATTTGTATACCAGATATATTAAATCAAGCTGTCTGTAAAATTTGTCCTAATTTCTAACCTCTGTGAACTAATTTTTGTAACACTCGTATCGCAAGTAGATACATTATAACTATGACCTACATGTACTTCTCATATTAGTATGTGAAATCAGTAGATCTCCCAGATACAATGTCATCCGCATCACATATGAATATTCATTAAGGAAATGCTGTAATCGCATATATATATATATATATATATATATATATATATATATATATATATATATATATATATATATATATATATGTATATATGCTTATGCATATACACGTTTATATACAGAAATGCAAACAGAAAAAATATACAAAAACAAAAAAAAAGGAAAATAGGTAAAGATGAGACTTTGTAAAGACGTGCTTTCTTATGTATAATGATTTCATGTATACACATGTAGTGGATAAAACGGACAAATTCTACTGATTATTTTTTTCCAAAGCTTGACACTAAATCAGATACATTGAAAATTTCTATGCTACACGACATTATAAAACAACAGGTATACATGTGATCCTGTAAAATGTCTATGTGCTTTGTCATTATAAATAAACTTCATACTTAATCGGTTTAATCCATGACTGTAGTGCCCCCCTAGGTCCGCCGCCACTAAGATATCAGCAAGCATTTGTGCATGTTTAGGTATAGTTCCAACCGCTTGCATTACCCGCACGGCGAATGCATGTGCTTCTTCCGTCGAAACGAGTACTCCTTCTGTGTCAGCCATTGTTGATTCTAAGACTAGGATTTAATTTGTACATATATACGTCTGACATTCGTTATCAGGAAAGTCGCAAGAAAGGACTTAGCGTGGTCGGACACGAGAAGATAACAGTACCAGTTCATGCCCTGACAGTAAAACTATTTAAATTTGATGCGCATAAATAATCAAATATATTCCAAGTCAGATAACGGACCGAGAAATCTTAATGTGGTTCCTTGTGAATATTTTGTTTTGCAGAATAATGAAATGAAGGGAAACACGATCATGTAGATTCGAGCCATAGAAATAATTGACCAATATATATATATATATATATATATATATATATATATATATATATATATATATATATATATATATATATATATATATATATATATATATATATATATATATATATATATATATATATAATTTACTGGTGAATTTGTTTTTTGATAATCATTTAGATTTTAAGTTTTAACAGTTTTAGTAGAATAAGTTCATATCACCAACATCAATTAGTCTTTTAATATAGGTGAAGTCCAATTATTTAGTTGAAGAAACCGTGACAATGTTACTTGCATATAATTTGTATATTGTGAAACAGCAAAATTGTTAAACGTTTTCCTCCTCAAATCATTGGACTTATGTTGACCTTGAGTTTTGATTTTATTAACACGTTACCAAAATTATAACTTTGAAAATCAAGACAAATTAGACTTCACTCATAATTGACATTCTGGAACATTTAAACCAAATATTATTTTAGTTCAATGATACAATATGCCAGGGCGTGTTCAACAAATGAACATTTCATACAGAGGTAAACTGTTTACTGACAAGTTACTGTCACAGGGATATCAAAAACCATGTTTGATGTCAACTATCCTCAGATCTGATGGTCGGTATAATTGTCTTGTTTGCGATTACTCTCTTTCACTGAATGAAATATTGAGTTACCGTTCGATAGCGATTGTTGAATCATCTGTAGCAACTGGACGAGAATTTGTTCCTCATTTCTGTCATATGGATTTGACTGTGGACTCACGGCGGGTGTAACCGATCAACAGGGGATGCTTACTCCTCCATGACACCTGATCCCATCTTTGGATTTCCAGGGGTCCGTCCTTGTCCAATATTCATCAGATCTGT
This sequence comes from Atrina japonica, assembly GCA_030159075.1. Classification (NCBI taxonomy): domain Eukaryota; kingdom Metazoa; phylum Mollusca; class Bivalvia; order Pterioida; family Pinnidae; genus Atrina; species Atrina japonica. The sequence goes on along the minus strand of BROG01000346.1, from coordinate 653,573 downwards.
ATATGTGTCCTGGACATATTGAATATGTATACTTTGGTAGTTGAGAGTTTTATATTCAACATATCTTTTTTCCATTTAAAACGAATTAAAGGGGAATTACTACGTTTTATTGGGGATAACTTTTTTTTGACATGAGGAAAATTCGGTTATATCAATAATCTGTATTTAATGATACATATTTATCATTTAAATATGTGTATTGATTCTTTTAATAAATATTACTGCCGACTGCTTGACAGAGTTAGCATGGCTCCAATAAATTCTGTAACACATATATGTACAAAGAAAAACGATAAGATAAAACTGTGCCTTCAAACTTTAATAAGAAATTCAAATTGGAATGTTCTTACTATTAAAACATTTCCGGAATCCTGAGATGAAATTTCAATACAGTCAAATCTGCTATAGTGGCTACCTGTATGAAAAGATTATCTGTGCATAAAGGCCAGTTTTTTCAAGTCCCTTAACTGCATACTTCAACTAAATTGAACCTGTGTATAAGGGTCACCTATACATAGAGGTAAATAGTTTTTGGTGTCCCACTATAGACAGGTTTCATTGTATTTATTTATATATTCTGACTTAAAATCCTTGCTACTTATTTTCATGAACAGGAAAATCTTTTGGACTTAATGTTCATCCGAGTTATCCCCCATTGTTTCAATGCTTTACTGCTACGTTTGTTGACGGGGGCGTCACATACATGGGGACTATGTACTTGATTGGTTTCCTCATTAAAAACTTCATCCAACATGTCTTGGTGCATCATACAAGATTGACGGACCTTTGTTCGTTTTATTTCAGCATATATATGTAAAAATTGGCGTGATAATGATTGGTCCTGTTCTCGTATTTCATTCTGCAAAATAAGATTAGTAGACCTATTATTCAAAGGGACATTAGCTGTGATTATCAATGTGTCCCCCTTTTTACTACTTAGATAGACATACAACAACAAAATAAAGATATCCGCAGGCATAAAAATTCTGAATTCCTATATATTTTGTGAAAATCGGTTGAGAATCCCAGGTTTGGGATTTTTTTTTACATGCAATTGATAAACTCAGCCTTACTATTTGTATATGGATACCAAATTGGGCCTGAACGTAATTTTACAAATTAAATAGGAATATTAGATTTTTTTATGCCTCCGTATAGTTCTTATTTATTATTGTACATCAAGTACAAGAATTAAAAATATAAAAAAAGCGAATTAAATGCTCTTCGTAAACACAACTAATGTTCCTTTAACAGTTGGTCATTTCTTTCATCCGTATGTGAAGAATAATTACTTTAATTACTTGTAATTAATTACCTCCTCAAACCTTGTGGTCACATTTACACTCATCAAAATCAATTATTAGCATGGTCCACTGTCATAATTCAGGGGTGAACAAGTTCATATTGCATTTGAAATTATTATAAAAAATTCATTCTAAACCATTAATAATTATGACAGTGGACTTACCCGTTCATTTAAAGGAGCAAGTTTAAATGTGACTTCAGGGGTTGATGCTTAAAGACATAAAACGATTGCCATGTGTGTAAAGTAGATGTCATAATCTATTGTTTCCTTTACATGTATATGAGAGAGCCCCATCGTGGCTCCGCGGTAGCCCTTCACCGGCATTTGGTGACGTTTCCATAAGAGTGAAAGATTTTTGAATGGGACGATAAACGACAATACAACAATAACAATATATATATATATATATTCGGTTGAGTTTGTAGGTGCCTTCTTTTTTCTGTATTTGTGTATTATATACAATATGTGTGCGTGTGCGTGAGTGCGTATGTTTATCTGTTTTTGTTTCAGTTATGGTGTCAAAATTTCTACCGATTGCATCCTCATGCTCCATGGTTAAAGTGTTTAATATTGCAATGATATTTGTGCTTTATGTATACAAACTTTCATTTCTTCACTACATGCCGATCCATTAACATTTACATACTAAACAACCTTTTATCTCTGTCTCTACGACCAAGTTCTCATGGTCAGATTTCTAAATACCGCTATCGAAACATTCGTTTTCTGTGAATGCGTAGATGGCCGAGTGTTAAGGCGATTTGTGCCGTATGTTCAGAGTTCGAACCCTCGTTGGTGTCTCGTTTTTCTGTATTTGTGTTTCATATACAATATGTGTGCGTGTGTGCGTGCGTGCGTAAGTTTATCTGGGTTTTTTTGTTCCAGTTATGGTGTCAAAATTTAACAACTTACCAATGTTTTAATGACATAGTTTAATTTCTCTGTAAGAGACATTATATCAACATCGTTCCCGTCGTCTTTCGTGCACGTTCCATCCTCTTCACATTCGCGGACATCTGCCAGGAAGCACGTATGGCTGGACACTTTCCTAAGCTTTAGCGTTGTATCGAAGCCTTCCACAAGGAGATTGTCCTTTGAAGGCCGTCTTCTCATTGCATATTCTGTTACTTCTTCTAACAAATCGTTGCACGATGGTCGTCGTCGAGGTGATCTTAACAGTCCACTATTCCGTATCTTGTCCACTGAGTAGTTTGGCTGAAGTTTCAACTTCTTGGAAATGTCTATCAAAGCTATTAAATAGTCCTGTGTCATGATGCATACGTTATCACATTTCACAATTTTTTTTCTGTATGCAAAATTCAATATTACGTGTTAAGTCCCAATCTCGGGCATGTAGTCTTTCTACTGTAATTGAAAACTGGGATGCGGTTTTCATTTGAAATTGAAAGTACAATATCTCATTGTTTTAAGTTTCATTTTCAAGAGTTTGTTGTGAAACTGAAATTGAAAACTTGACAGTTAGCTAGGTCAACACGTTCATATTCCATGTATACGTCGCACGAACAACTGCACAACTAAGTAATCAGGGTCTCGTTAATTATTTTTATGGGGGTAATATACAGGATAATGTAACGCATGTCGGTGGCAAAATTTCAGAATCATCATTTAAAAGGAATTGCATCGTATATATATTCCGTATATAGAAACAATATTCCAATTAGTATAATAATGAAAATAAATACAATATGAAATAATCCACGAAGATGATGTTTTTATATACTGTTCCCATGGGAAACCCCTGAAACAGCAAAGCATTGTTTTCGTCCTCTTGACGTACGGAAATTCCCGGCAACTATTCACCGGATGCCTTTTAGTGGAATCAGGAAATTATGTGGATGTTACAATTTGCAGTAGATCATACGGCTAATAAACATAATTCTATCGGTATATTTAGCCCTTGTCGGGTTAAATACTAGGTTTTGTTGATTCCAAAAACAATTATTAAAATTTGATGTTGTTTGTATATATGAATACCGCTAAATCTTACATCTTAATGTTAAAAATGGTCCGAATTGCTCAGATTTTTAAGAAAATAAAACTCAACCAACACTACTATGATCTCAGTTTATTAAGACTGCGTTTATTATCTCATATTAACATTTTTTCCGGGCCTATGAAATGATTCTTAATTTCTTTCTTTATTTTAAGAGATACAGAGACAGAGTGGGACAGAGAGAGAGAGACAGACAGACAGACAGACAGAGACGGATACAGAGACAGAGAGAGAGAGAGACAGACAGAGACGGACACAGAGACAGAGAGAGAGAGAGAATGAGAGACAGACAGACAAACAGACAGACAGAGACGGACACAGAGACAGAGAGACAGAGAGACAGACAGAGACGGACACAGAGACAGAGAGAGACACGGACTCAGAGACAGAGAGAGAGAAACATTGAGATTAAAGTTATATAAATTACGAACTGAGACGTGTGTATATAGGGTGTATCTCGAACGCCTTATGAAATCCTTATCATGTCTTTTTTTTCTAAAACCGCGTACTAACTATTTAAACTAATAAAGCGAGACAACTCACATATACACATATATGTGTGTGTGTGTCTGTGTGTGTGTGTCTGTGTGTGTGTGTGTGTGTGTGTGTGTCTGTGTGTGTGTGTGTGAATAACGGAATCATGAATAAAACAGACAATAATGTTGGCAACTATATTTGTATATATAAATAAAACGTGGAGATGAATGTTCTCCGTCGTATATATTTCTTTTTTACTCAGTATCTTTTAATAATAAAATTAATTTTACATTCATGAGAGAGCGATATTGCATATTTTCACCCCTCGGAAAGCATTGTTGACATCGGCTTCACCTCGGTCAACAATGCTCCCTCGGGAAAAATTATTGTGAATATATGCAATATCACCCTGTCATGAACGTAATCTTTATCATAAGCATGAACACCAACACCACTGTATACTCTAGGATGTGGGATCTAAGCAAATATATATACACGTCACAAAACAAATTATATAAAGCACTAAATGATATAAGAGTTTGTGTGATTTTCATATTATTTTAATCTTTTGGATTATATATATGGGTCATTATCAAAAAATGTAGATATTTGTGTGATAGTACAAATGTCTTTATATTTTGTGGTGTCAGTGATTTAAACGTCTTCATGTTTTACTTATAGGCATGAACAAAAATAGTTTTCTAACAAGATAGGATATATTTTTGTTATATCATGAGATTTTTAGGCTTTGAAATGGTCAAATTCAGTATAAAACATGTGTGACTTGGCCGTGGTATGAAGGATTTATCTAATTATTTGTTTAAAAAGCATATATTTTAATTTTTATTTTGCATATGTTTCTTCTATCACATGTGTTTTGTTTAAATAACATATCATTTTGATAGAACTATTACAGATTCGAGTGAAAATTTTTGTGAAAACCTATGTGCTTTTCGCCGTGTCCTTTGTGTTACTGGGTTGAACATCAAGTAAGTAATTGTTATCTCCCTTATTACAAAACCTAAATAATAGTTCCCCCCCTGAAGTACTACTTCCTTTCAGGAATTATGGGTATTAGAGCAGACAGCATGTTTTATTTCTTAGCATCAAAGGTATCTAAAGCGATAGCGTAATTTTTAATCGTGTCCTAAAAGTTACTGCTCTTTCAAACACTAATCATAAAAATGTAGAACCAAGCTTGTGACCAGTATTCCATCTTGTTATATAGTTAATATATCAGGTTGATCCTTTGGGCCAGGGAGAATTCATTTTAAACAAAATTATAAATACCAATGAATATGTCCCTTGTGATACAGTCACTTGTGTTACCAAGAAAAAGGTAAAATTTGCCATTTTGTGTGTGTACATTCATATTGGGATACAAATTTGATAAAATAGACTATAGAGACCTATAACTTGGTTTATCACAGTAAAATTTATCTATTCTTTTGAAAAAAAAATGTTACAAAAATTACCTTTAACAGAAGTGTATAGTAATTTACTAAAATGTTTTGGTAACACAAAGGACGCTTGCAGCTAGCAAGGGGTATATTTTTTCATTTTTGGAAAATTTTCAAGTTCAAAGTTAATGTTTAGTATTCGTTTCTAACATTTGAATATCAGAATGTTTCAGTTAAATAAAATTTGAATAAAAATGAGTTACTTAATTATTCAAGAAAACAAAATTTAAATATTGACATATTTTGATAATGACCCATATAGAGGATATTTGACAATTGTTCTTGAATAACATGTTTATTACATCGAGTGAGGCAGGAGAATACATATTTAACACGAGCGCGTATAATGTTTTGTTAGTTGGCGTTTTGTAGCTATGTCTAGATAGAATTGGCGTGAATTGTAAACAAACCACTGTATATGTTGATTGAAATCTATCACTCCGCTACTAAGAAAAAGTGCATTAAAATTTGGGGAAATATAGGTTAAAAAGTTAAAAACATGAGACAAACAAACGGATAATCAAAGATTTATTATACAAAATAATTATTTTAATTCATATAATATTAAGATAATATATATAATAGCAAATGGTGTGCGATTTAGTGTCACTACTAGCAGAAGACAGCTCGTTAGTGTAAGGCAGATAACTCTAATAAAAGAAGAAAAAGTAGTCCCAAAAGAAAAAAAATTAAAGTATTTTGATGGGTTAAAAATGAAATACAGGAATTCCATTTCCTTTGCATTGAGTTGCATATAAAAGTTAAAAAATCAATGAAAAATAACAGTGAAACATAACAGTGAAAAAAAGCATTTATTTCATTGAAAACTCTTATAAAAATGTAATATATATATATATATATATATATTTATATATATATATATATATATATATATATATATATATATATATATATATATATATATACAATAATGACGCCATCTATATTTTTGTATATATAAATAAAAACCGGAGATGAGTGTTCGACGTCGCATATATTTCTATAAATATATATATTTCATCTTAAAATATGCTGCACGTATTGAGCAAGGTAACAGAAAAATCTTGCATCGAACACCATACGTGTTTATTGTTTAATGACATCATAGTATAAGCTATGTTGAAATAATAAAACACACACACACACATACATAAGCACGCATACATATATACATACATACACAAATGCACACACATGCATACAAACACATGTATATACACACGCAATGGACGCATACACTTACATACATATATACACATGTACACACAAGCCCACACACACACACACACATATATATATACCCTAGGGTGTCGGATCTAAGCAATAGATACGAGTCAGGATAAGAACTAAAATAAATGGACACGGACAAAATAAATGTCAAATTTTCGGGACGACCTGTCCCTCCATCATTTCTTTTACTCTCCGGTTGTGTGTGTGTGAGTGGATGTTTGCGTAAGAGTGTGTATGTGTACGTTTTTCATGTTATTGTAATTGTTTTGTCCTGATGAAGGGACAGGTTGTCCCGAAAATTTGACATTTATTTTGTCCGTGTCGTTAGTCATTTTAGTGCTTCATATATATAAAATTGGAGCTCAACTGATGAAGTCAATTACAGAAACGATCGTCTTGAGCAGTATAACAATGGTATTATTTTTATTATATATATATATATATATATATATATATATATATATATATATATATATATTTCACTCTTCTGTTTTATCAAAGTATCTGTCTCTTCCAGGTACCGTATGTAATTGAGTCTTTTGAAAAAACTTTAATATGGAAACAAGTAACAAACTAAATCCACTCAAGGATAACATTCCTGCTGAAAAATAAAATGCTCCACTGTATGATTGTGTGACGTCAAAAATCCAACCTGCAAAGTTACAAAACATCGTAATCAGATGAAAGTGTTCACTCACTGACTTAGTAACCCCTATAGACACATTTGGACTGGTCTAAGTCGTTGATTAACAGCAGATTCCATTTTTTTCAGGGGTTCGTGAGGTAATTCATCAATGTCTTATGATTTTTATAGACAGGAATGCCTATGTTACTATGCATATGGCGATCGAGCAAGTTGGTTTTTTTTTTGTTTTTTTGTTTTTTTTTTTTTTTTTGTTCCGCATTTTCATTTGACCGGGAGCGCGCTCGACTCTAGATCGTGAGGTCATGAGTGAAAATTGAGGTCCGGTGTCGTAGAAGGTGTCGGCACGTTAAATAGTCTAAATACGTTAAGAAATGAAAAAAAAAACAGAAAATTCGCTGATATACTCTATCAATACGATGACGGTATTTATGGACCTCTTAGAATAAGAACACCCGTCTTAGTATGTAGGGGAGTAGTACCAACTTCACAACCGGGTAGAGATTATTATACAGAATTAAATATTCATGCAGAGAAAGACGAAAAATTTCTGCACGTTATCAAACAGATTGAAGAAGTTCTTAACAACGAACGCAATAAACTTGACGTCGATATTGAAAGAAAACTTTATATGTTAACTCGTTCCTGTAAAAATTATTTTATGTGTCCCCACCTTAGAATAGGAACACGTTTTTTTAAAACAAAGCCCGATTCTATGGGAAATTACCCTGTTGACCCGTTAGATTATCGATTGACAACTTGTCAAGTTTGGTGTGATTTAACATTTGAAACTATTTGTTTGGACCAGACAGCTGAAGATGTTACTTTTTTCGCGGATCTTGTTTGTATTGAGGAGGTGTGTAAGAAAGTTCCTGTAGAGAACACGATGCTGAATTTTGTGACATTATGTGACGGTGAATAGTGCATGTGATAAAAGAAAACAACGATACCGTTATAAAAAAACAACGAAAAAAAATACTAATTTATATTTACAAAAAATATAAATTATTGTATAAACTTATACCACGTTGGTTGCTTCGTACACAAAATTAATTTGGAGTATTCGTGCTGCGACAGCTCGTTCTCGAGGCGTCGCCTTTCCGCGTTGTCGCGGATGACGTTGTGTTGGTCCAAGCATTCGTTGTAGCTAAACTTGTCTTGGGTATAGAAGAGCGCGACCCATTTGACCTGCGAGCGAAAATCTTTGAGCACGCTATTATATCGTTGCGTCAATACCCACACGGACTGGTTGGCGTGTCTCCCCGAAAACCCCAACATGGACAGGGCGTCCGCTTTCTTTTTCATCTGCCTCGTGGCCGAACAGTCGTCTAGGATGTACAACGTGGACGTCCCTTTGTATTTGTCGTAAAAGAGTCGCAACAAGTCCTGTAATTTCTCCTCCCCCGTTTTCGACACGGGATTGACGATGATGACGCGTTTGTCCTTGGGATGTTTGACGTCCTTGCCTATCCATTCTCTCGATTTATAGGCCTTGTTGAAATCGATCGAAGGGCACAAGATCACGATGTGTTCGAAGAAATCTTTCTATTCGTCTTCCAACAGATCGAGGACGAACTCCGTCTTCCCGCAACCGGTGGCACCCACGATCATGGCGGAATGAGGTTGTCGAATGTACATTTTTTATATGACATCCATTTTTTAAAATTTTTTTAAGATATAACGCTCGCGAAACGGCCGTTCGACATGTTGATCTGTCCGTCTTTGACGACGAAAATGTAAACGTCCAAGGGATTGGTATCGATTTCGGGAGTTTTCTCGATTCGGACGTCAACGCCTTGGCTGATGTTTTGAAGTTTACGACCCGTGCCGTGGAGATGATTTTCGGGTGTCGTTCGTAAATCTAACCAGAGGGCGTAATGATCTTTGAGATATTTTCCCAGAGTCATTTCACTCATGTCGAGTTCCTTGGCGACTAATTCTGTGATGTTTTCGCGATTCAGGGAAGCCGAGAAAAACTTTTTAATTTCGTCGAATTGGTGATGAGGTTCCATTCCGGCGGTGAAGAGTTGGTTCGGTTGTCCCTCGATGGTTATTTCCAAGTTGGTGATTCTCGGATTATAAAATTTTTCCGGATCTTTTTTAGAAATATCTTTGAAGAGAAACAGAATACCCGAGAGAGAATGTGCCGGGGTGTTGATTGAATAATTGAGGACGGATTCCGTTTTACTCTCCCTCGGTTTGCGATATAGCAATATTTTGTTGAAGTAATAGACGTGGTCTCCCGCATACCTCTGTCTGATGCTGCGAGCGAGATTGACGTCGGTAATTTTTTCGAATTCCAAAGTGATGTTGGTCGCCTTATAACTAATCGCTTTATCGACATCGCTGGGGTCCGTCGAGACGACGTGTTTAGCATCGTTAAATGTCAGCATGTATTCTAATCTATCTTGCAAACCCGCTTGATAAAAGGGTTCGCTCGTTTCCAAGATTTCGAAATCCAAGGAAATACAAAATCGATTGCCGTACGCCGCGGCAATTTCGTAGTATTCGTTACTGTCGCGAGGTATTGTATAGCCGATGGGTTTTGTCCTTACTATATTTAGATCGTCAGTCTGTATTCCCTGATAGGCCATGTTACGTCGTTCTGCTTTCCAAAGATCGTTATAGACTAAAATTTTATCGGCATCGTCGATGGTTTGAACGGTATTTCCCGAAATCTTCACCTCGATTTTTTTGACGATGTTACGCCCCAGATTATTATAAACACCCGCCTTAGCGTCATCACCACCCTCTACGCCGATTTCCATATCGAAGCATAGTCTCGTAGTTCTGGGAACGATGACGTCGTTGTCGCTCAAATTGGGAAAACGAACCGTCAATATTTGGTTTTCTTCGATACTCGAGGGATTATGGGAATTGGTCACCGTTTGGCGAATGCCCTTCACACCGAAGGGAGTACGCAATTTTCTATCGGGATCGAGAATGTGTCCGTAATGCATCATCTTTTTAATTTATGCGATAAAAAAATTTAACTCGTTTTAAAAATGGACGACATAGAAATGACTAATAATCCTAATAACGATGATACGACTTATAATAACGGTGGTGATCAAGATACAACGTTTAACAACGATGATACGGAAAATGTACAATTCGAGTGGGATAATAATGATTTATCAGATCATCCCATCGAATCTGCACCAGCCCCTCCCGACGAGCTTCCCCCGGGGCCTCGACGAGGGGTAGAAGAGCTACAAGAAGAGCGAAGAACCCTTGGTCTCGTGGCCAAATGGGAAAAAGCAACGGGTGGTATAGATAAAAAAACCTTAAAATTTAGAATCAAAGACGAAGATGAATTAGAAGTATCTTGGAAGGGTAATTGGTATTTATTAAACTATGAAAATGATCCTACGAATTTTCTAGCAGCAAGTACGTTAAAAAGTAGATTAGGTACGAGATTTATTAAAGCGCTGGGTTTTGATTCGAAAAAAATAGCGGCAAAAGAGGTAGACCACGAAGTCACTACTGCACAAAGAGAAGTGGATGTAGTTAGCAACGACGAAACGCAAGTAAAAATACTAAGCGACAGCGTATCAGAAGTATCGGCTAGTATACAAGACTTCACCAATAAAGCGGAGGAAGAGGGGGGCGTGGAACTGCTATCCGTGCGAGAATTGCGGGGATTGGATAAAAGTTTACGAACCATTAGAGGTGAATTACGCGTTCAAGAAGGTAAAAGAGTGGAACGCGAACGATTGATATCGGAATGGACCGAAAGACTCGAAAACAATCCGGATGAAAAAGAATGGCTCGAGAGAGGAATAGAGAAAGCGCGCGGTGAACTCGACGGGATTAACGAGAGTATCGCCATTCTCAAGGGTCAATTGCGATCGCAATTGACTACTATAAAAGAGTCGGTCAAGAGGTTACTCGACGACAATATCTCCTTGAGAGAAAGAATCGCCACTCTGTTCAAAGAACAGGGCATCACCATCTTTAGCGTCTTGACCGCCATCGGTATGACGGTGGGATTCTTAGTCGAATTACTCCTTCCGGGAACGACGGCGACAATACCCTCGCCGCCGTCGCCTCCTCCCAACAAAGAGGGTGGATTACAGGAATGGCTCAAGAAACAGCTAGACGCGGTCGGAAAACTGCTCGCGAGATTGGCCGCCAAATTCGGCGAGGCGTTACCGGGTATATTGGGTTCCATCCTTTCCTGGATCTTGTCGACGCTCGGCAACACCGCCGTGTGGTTGGGTGAACATCTGTGGGTGTTGGGCATGGTCGTCGTCGGTTGGTTGTTAACGAAACTCGACGAAGAGAAGAACAGAAAATAACGATAGAGCGAAAACGGCAGTCTTTTGACTTTCGTGATCGTCTTGTTTTTCTTGCAGTTGTTTAGGCGACGGTGGTTTGATCTGTATAGGAGGTGGTGATGGTTTGATCTGTTTAGGAGGGGATGGTTGGGTGAACGTTTTCGCGTTAAGGTCGACGTTCGTTCCCGGTTTTGTCTTTTCGGGCGCGATCAAGATTTCGTTATTATAATTGGCGATGTTGGCGCCGATTTTCAGCTCCATGTTGCTGGGTAGCATGTAAAGCCCCGGATGGATGACGAAGTCGAGTTTGGAATTTGCATATCTTAGACAATTTTCGTAGCGAGAAATGTCGGCGGGTAGATCGAGCGGTCTGTTTATCGCATCCTCGACGTTGACTAAAAATTGTTTTTGCGCGTCGAGCGAGGTGGCACCGGCGTCCACGATCGAGGCTCTCGTTTGACCTTGGGCGCCCAAGACCGCCCAGGCGAAGACGCAAATGGACGCGTCCAATCTGGCCAGACCCGGAAGCGTGAATCCCTCCGAGCGGTTCGCGATGAACGTGGACCACTTCGTGTTATACATTCCGAAGATGGTCCCCTTGATTTTCCAGTTCGTGTCGACCGACACTCCGAATTCGCGACAGATTCGTTCGTACGCCGAAACGTCTACGGTGTTCGTGTAGTGATCGAAATCGGAATCGCTGGGCAAGGGGACGGATATTTCCTTCAAGATCCTTCTGATTTGATAGTAAACGTGAAACTGAAAGAACGATGTCGACAGTTTGTCGTTCCCCATTCCCAACGTCACGCCGCATCCGGTCGTGGCGCACCACACCGCGAAATTTAACTGGTTCTGTCAGAACCCCCCGTCACGGAATGCTGATACCACCGGCGCAACATGGCGTAATAGTTGGAAGTTCCGTCTTCGAAGACGTTCGGGTTGTTATACTTGACGAAGATATTCTCGAACGACACGCGAAACTTTTTAGTCGCATTGACGTAGACGTCGAGGGACGACAAATCCAAATCCTCCCTGTATTCGTAAACGTTCATCTTTTAGTTAAGATTTAAAATAGTTATATAAAAAGACATGTTTCATTTCGTGACGGAAATCGGCAAACCCGTGAAACTATCTCGATACATCGACAACGCGAACGACGAGTGGCGCGTGGGTGTAAAATCCGTCCATTTTTGGAACGGCCTGTACAACATAAAAAAAGACGTCGAGATAAAACACACCAAAGGTGGAGACAGACCGAGAATCCAAACCGTGCACGCCGGATCGTACACGTTCAAAGACATACAACGAATTCTCATTAAATATCTAGATAAAATAGTATTGGACAAAACCACGATGAGAGTAAGACTCGACGGTAAAAAGTCTATTTCGCTGCAGCTTCCACCGGAACTCACCAAGATTCTCGGAATCGACAAAAAGGTTTCTCTCGGCGGGACCTTCTACCCGACAAATAGCATAAACCTGCAACCGGTGGAACTACTTAACGTTCATCTCGAAGAACTTGCCGAGGGAGACACGTTCAAAGACGGGAGGTCGAACGACATCGTCAAATTCCTGCCGTGTCCCAACGTGAAATTTTCCGAGTTGTATGTCGAAAACGTCGAACGCCCCGTTTTCTTAAAGTTGAAACGCGATCGCATCTCGGAATTAACGATAAACCTAAAAGACGAGAACGGAAACCCCGTCGACAATCACGGGCATCCCGTTCACGTGCTCTTAGAGTTTAAGAAAATTAGTTCTAAATAATAAAAAAGGATGTCTAGATCGGGATTCTATTACGACGACTTAGAAAGAGAAGAACTCTTAGAAGACATTAAAGAAGAGGTCAACATGTTGACCAAAAACCGTCGCATCATGAACACGTTCCAATTCGACGTGAATAAAAACGGAAGAATCAGACCGTCGCTGGGCATGAAGATGTTATTCGACGGTCACGTCTTTCGTCTCGGACTCTTGGGGGAATTAGACGTGACGTTAATCTTGAACGACGTCGAACACAAGACCCTTCAAACGAAAAACGGCGACGTCGTCACGTTGAATCCTCCCTTACGGGTGACATCGGGCGACGTTCTAAATTTTGGAGTGAATAAAGGGTCGAAATCGGGGACCGTCAACGGCGTCGTCGTATTAGACATATAAAAAAATTTCGCGTATAAAAAAAATAGATGAGTAAAAACATATTTCCACCATTAGAACCAATAGAAAGCGATCCGCAACAATATCGTTTACAACGAATCGGCGAGATCGAACAGACGCTTCGCCGAGAGATAGAAACGCGGAAGAGTATCCATAAAAAGTATAAACGAATAGTGAATACCGCAGACGGCGTCGACGCGGCTCTCATTTCGGGAAGCGTCGTCGTCGGCGGTCTCGGGTTTGCGATACCCGTCGCCGGATTACCTCTCCAAATTGTAGCCTTGACCGTGGGTTCGATGGGGTTGGCCATGAAAGGGATAAGACGATTACTGCTGAAAAAATCGGAAAAACACCTCAAGATCATTAAACTCGCGGAGAGTAAACTTAATTCGATATCGGATCTGGTGAGTCGAGCATTCGAAGATAAAAAGATTTCGGAAGAAGAATTTACTCAAGTGTCGAACGAGTTGACCAAGTATCGCGAGATGAAAGATACACTCTATTCTTCCCACAAGGATAAACTCTACGACAAAAACAGGGATGTGTTCAAAGAGACGGAGGATTTACGCAAGCAACTCCAAGACCTCGTAAACAAATCCGCTTCTCGTTCACCGTAGATTTTTAAGACAAACTATATTTTCAAAATCGTCGGGTTTTTTTTAGGACGTCCGCGTCTTCTCTCTGACCTTTTATGCGTTTTATGCCATTCGTCTGCGCGTTCTTTTCCACCGCACGCATAACACGTTTCGTATTTAGTACTATTGGTCATCCATTTTCGACAAGAGGTGCAATATTTCAACGTATCGATACCTCGCCCTTTCACGTAGTTGTGATGAATGCTACAAAACAACGAGTTCGCGATGACCGGATGTTTACACGGGTAGTTTCTACGCATGCGCGGCATTTGACACGTTAGTTCGTCTTCGGACCATTACAATAATACTTGGTCGTTCAACTGTTGACACTGTATGTCATCATTCTTTAAAATCTGTTTTACTCCGCGTTCGTTAAACACGTTGTCCAGTAAAATATACATTGTTATTTATATATATATATTTTAAACCATTTAACAATTTTTTTACGTTAAGAAATGAAACGTTTTACCGAGATAGTATTGGTCGTGTTGTTGTCGTTTATCGTTTTATGGTTTTTGATAATATTATCCACGATATTATATATTTTACGTTTAGAACGTTATCACAGAACGGAAAAATGGTTAAGAAAAATTTTACGATCCTTTTGAAAAAAATAAAATTGACTTAAATAAAATTTTTCGTTATAAAAAGAAAACATGGCCTTTGTGACAATTGAGAGCTTTGACGTAAACAATTTAAGAATTGGAAACCATTATGTGGCTACGAAACCAGTACGTTATCAAAAGGTTTACATCGAGTATAAGTATTCGGACGGTGTGAAACCGTTAGTTATACGCACTCCCAAACCGGAATCGTCCGGATTGTGGGAAAATAAGGACACTTCTACCGAAAAGTTACGCGATTATTCTATGAACGTCTGTGTGTTCGCACGTCTTCGTCTGTAATTCGGCACACGTTTTACACAGCGGGAACAAGAGTTTTTTCGGCATTTCCAAATTTCATTTTGACGGGTAAAACGGGATGATATAATTTTCTAGACGGAACGACTTTACACTTTATGAATCCCAACCAATTTCGATCGACGCGTTCGGGATTATATATTTTAGTGGGATGCCCGACCGGGTAGGTCTTATAAAACTGAACCGTCGGATATAAACTAACAAAATCTACGTATCGTCCCTTTTCTTTTCCGTCGAAATCGTAAATTAACTTGGTGACGTTTGTTCTACCGCCGAAAAAGGCGTCTCGGGGATTTAACGGAGTTACAATCTCTTTATTTTTTATACCTTTTGTACCGCATTCCCAAACCTCTATTAAATTGTAACCGGCACGTTTTATTTTCTCGTTTTTCACGTCGGTTCGTTTTCTAAGCGTTTCCATGTCTATTTGGTTCTTGTTATTGACGGTGTCTCGCGTGTAACACGTTTCGCACCCGTGCCAAAAACAACCTTGAAATTCGTAAACCGTTCTCGTGTCTTCGCAATACCCGTCGACTTTACCGATGTCGGGTAGATCGACTTCGCCGCCGTTCAACGCGTGTCGAATGACGACGTTGTCTCTCTCGGCCACGTGATCCAACCAAGAAATGGATTTCGCGCTGTACGTTTCGTGATCGACGTTATCTCTATAGACGGCTATCGTATTTTTGGTCATGTAATTGCTTCTATAAACGGTCATGCAAACGGACGCTATAGTCACGTACTGTAGCGGGTCTATATTTTCCAACTCGATAAAGTCTTCCCTGAATTTCAACATGGACCTCCGTAATATGTCGACGTCGGACGTGCAATAGTCCCTCAATTCTTTCTGGAAATCAAACACGTCGTTTTTTCGCGCGTCGTACCATTCTAAAAAATCTTTTCTATTTTGGGCGCTCATATAATCGAAACCGTAGTGTTTTTTGCTAGGTAACGGTCCCACGTATTTTTGGTGACACGGTTTGTTGAAATAATGCGGAAAATAACCCTTCTTTAATTCGTTCTCGGAAACGCCGCCAGAGCAGATTGGACAAAATTTATGGAATCGATAAATCGAATGGTTCCGACTTCCATGTACATAATCTTCGTACCGTTGTAAATGCAATAGGGTTTAACGTTATGTTCCACGAAATATTTTAACAAAAATTGCGCGTCGTATGCTTTCGCATTGTGAGCTATGAACGTGCCCTTTTTATCCAAAACAAACTCGCAGAAATCGTCTACGGTAGATTCGTGTTGTCGACCGTTAAAATCTTGACAAATGATTAAATTCGGTATGTGAACACCGGTGTCTTGAGTCGCTTCTATGTCGTAAAAATAATAATCCGTCTGTCGCGTTTTACAACTGTAACATTTTTTATCGTTCGTACACTTTGACGATTTGCACTTTCCACCCTTACATTCTTTATTGAGCATAAAACACTTGTGTGTCGTCATGTCGCCATATTGTTTACAATTCGGGCATTCGGAATGACCGCATATATGGCTTTCCAAGTCTTTGACCACTCGTTCACACTCTAAACATTTCTGAACGATTAAACAAACCATGTCCGTTTCGCCGTCTCTCGTGCCTCTGTCGCGTTTATGTTCCTTAAAACATTCTTCGCCGAAAAACGTTCTATTACAATCGTCGCACACTTTCCTTTCACCACCCGGGCAATTAAAACCGAAGCACGATAAACACTTTTTAGGACATCTGTGGCGATCTCGTTTATCGTACGATTTTTTACAAGTATGACAGTAATTTCTTTTACCCAAAAATCCCGTCATCTTCGTAATCACGTCGAAGTGATTTTTATTCTTGTATAGATATACCGCGTCGTCATCGCTTCCTTCGCTCGTATAAATAATGTCATTAAATTGATCACCGTCCACTATGTTGATCTGCACGCCCAAGTGATCGGCAAACGTTTTCACGTCTTCTAAAGTACAACCGTGATCCCGGAAGGGAACTCCCGCTTCTTCGTGAAGTTTTAACGCTTCGACCCTTTGTAATTTTCGACTACCATTGAAACCGTCGTAAAGTTGGGATCTCGTCCATTTATCTTTATGTTTATTGGCAACCGCCGTCACGATGGCTCGTGCCAAACACGTAGTGTCGTCGCTTTTAATCGTTATAATACTTCTTTTCGACGACGAAGTCGTCTTTGTCACCGGTTCTTTGGGTCTCCCCTTCCCTCTTGGTATTGTCGTAGACTGGACGACTATTTCTACTTCTTCTATGGGTACCTCGTAATATTCTATATAGTCTTTCAGTGCTTTGAATAAATATTTGGCTAAATCCCCCGAGACGGTGATATATTTCGTACTGAACATTTTCGGGAATTTCGGGTGATCGATGATGATGCGAAATTTATCGCCGTTTTGTAACCCTCTATCGTTTATCGCCGACCTCACGAGGTGTAGAAACAAACGGTCAATATCGATAACCCTTTCCCTCAATAGGACTACTTTATAGTCGTCAAAAGTGGTACCAAACTTTAACCTGTGTGTCGAGGAAATTTTATCAAAACGATAGCTTTGTCCCGTGTATACACGTTTGAGTTTTAAAAAAGTTTTTTTTTAAAATCGGGCGGGATCGGTAAATCCAATAACGGTTCGATATATTGAGTCGTAATAGACATCTTGGGTGGGATCGGTAAATCCAATAACCGCTCGATAGACATGTTTTTAAATAGCTGTTAAATTGTTTAACGCATTTTCAAGTTTTTTAACACTATGTCATTGGACACCTGCGACCCATCTATCGCTGCGATTATATTATGTACACTGCGGAAAAAATTGAATGCCCAAAAGCAGGTTAAGTTATCTATCTATAATCTATGGAATTTACCTGGTGATCACCAGACCGTGAATACGTTATATATAATCATCTATATATAACTGCGATTACTGGAAATCTAGACACGTTTCGTTTCCCGAAAGTGCTGTTAAGTGTGGGACATATACTACTTACCTCAAAAGAACTTACGCCGTCGTCTCTATTGTAGCTATACAATTAAGTGGGATTTAAACGACAGAAAGGGTTCCCACAAGGATGTACAGGTAGCATGTAGAGCTAAATAAAGTTTTAGTTTGTATAAAACGATAATTGTCAGTATTCATTATGAATACTAGTAAATAATAAGGTTTTTTTTTCTTCTTTTATTAGAGTTATCTCCCTTACACTGTCCTAACGAGCTGTCTTCTGCTAGCAATGAGGTTAGAATTGAACAGAATATGTAAAATTAATTGTAAAATGCAATCTGACACCAGATTTACCAAATATGGCTATCTTTCGACAAAAACAGTATTGTTTTAGCTGCGGGGACCAAAAATTATAATAAGGTAATGACAGCCTATTTCCTTAATTGTGCAAGTGATCGTCGGGGGTATGATCGGTTCGGTTCATCGTCGGATTAAGATTTTCGGGGGAGGGGGCTTTTGTTGCTTTGTAGCCCTCAGAAAAGGTAACACCTATGAGGCTTTCGTGAGTATATCAACTGAGTATCATTTAATAATTAAATTCAAGTCGGAAATAATGATTGCAATGGTTGTCTCATTATTTTCCAATAGTAAGTAATAAGGAAAAGGTGCCTGTTATAAAGAGGGGGAGCTATCCCCGACTGTTGATGATGTGTGCCTGTTATGGATACATAAATATCTGATATGTTATACATATATATTTTATATATTATACATAACAGTTTATCGTTTGAAAATCTAAAAACATACAGATATATTTTTTTTTTTGCAAAATTAGCCACTTAAAAGCAAACAAGAGCGCACGCCAGGTGCCCGATCCGAGACCTTTATTCAATGCATATTTTCATGCTGGATTCTTTCTTTTTAATTAACCGACTGATAGGGAATACAAAATCATTGACTACTTGAAAAAAAAACTGTCATGCAAGAATACAAAAAATGTTAAGAATTGCCATGCTGAAAAGTTTGTAAATTAAAAATTACATTATGATGCTTATATCAACTTCCAGTGAAAGTTTCAATTTTAAGTAGCAGTATTTACTACTTTTCATAGTTTGGATCGGAAAAACAGGGGTTGATAATTTAGTTTCATACAGCAAATAGAGAACAAACTTTTTCGGTCGGAAAGCCTATTCCTTCCATTTGTAGACAACTTAGTGACCTTATATGTTGGCCTACATGTAGGCATTTCATTGGCGGATTTAGAGGGGGTTGCAGGGGTTGCAAACCCCCTTTGAAAAATCCAAACGGCCCAAGACCCCTCGCCTCTGTAGGCACGCGCTTTTGGCGTTCGCATTTCCTAATGATAAAAATTCTTAACCACCCCCTATAAAAATTCTGGATCCGCCTCTGCATTTGAAGTATGGTCACCCCATTAGTGTTTGATTGTCAAGCATATTTGTGTTCAATACCAGTGTGTATCCCGTGTGCCTCTAGCCATGTTTTTTCCCACCCCTCGCCCCACGTCTCTCTCTTCCCCTCCCTCCCTATGCCCATCTGTCTGTTTTCTCCGTCGCTTTTCCTTTCCCCTACTCTCTCCCTCTAACGATCTCTCTCCCCATCTCTTTCCACCTCTTCATCCCGTCGCTCGCTCCCTCTTCCCATCTCACCTCTACCAAACTCTCTTTTCTCTCCCCATGTCGTATTCCCATCGATGTCTTCCTCTTCATAACTCTTATCTTATCCCCATTATCCGCTCCCCATTGCTGTCTTCCTCTACCCATATCTCTTCTCCCATCGCTTTCGCTCCCCTTCGCTCTCTTCCTGTCCCTATCCCTATCTCGCCTTCCCTCTTTATTCACCCCTCGCTCTCTCCCTCTACCAATCTTTCTCCTCATTTCTTCCCTCTCCCGACGTCTCGCTCTCCCCCTCTCCCTATCTGTCTGTTCTCTCCATCGCTCTCCTCCATTCCCCTACTCTCCCTCTACTAATCTCTCTCCCCATCTCTTTCCACCTATACTCCCCATCTCTCTCCCTTTCTAATCCCTATCTCCCTCTACCCATCCCTCTTCCCTTCCCTCTCCCCATTTGGTCTCTCTATCTACACATCTCTCTATCCCAATCTTTCTTATTTCAATCTATCTATCCCCTCCCTTTCCCTATCAGCTTCCCATCTTCTCTCTCTAAACAGTTAAACACACGATTATTAAAATGCGTGACCCATTATTCCATGGGGGTTGTCCCCTGAACCCCTGAGTCTCTCTCTCTCTCTCTCTCTCTCTCTCTCTCTCTCTCTCTCTCTCTCTAAACCACTCTGATATTCTCTCTCTCTCTCTCTCTCATTTACATTGTAAACCACTTTAAAATTTTCTGATATTGGAACCTTGTTGCATTGAAATTCCGCTTTATTTGATAGGATTTTGATTCCCCGACCAACTTTCTTTATTACCATTTTAATCCTGTTTATTTAGAAGAAAAATTCTTTTTCTCCGGTTTCAATATATCGGGTTACGACTGTATTTATTATTGGAAAATTCTATATACATACCTGCTATAGGAGGACCAATTAGAATTCCTACACCATTAGCAAGTAGTATATAGTATAGTAACCATAAACCGTCCAGGAATTCCAGTTTGTCCCCCAGTGCGTTTGTGGGTAAAATTTTTAGGACCGAAGAGGTCACTCAGTACGGCGGCGATCATTGAGGTGAAGGGCACTGCAAATAGATCAATTTTATAGCCTACATTGTTGCAAAATAGTTTAAACATCTTTTTTATCGAATGTCAAATACTACTGGACCCACTTGAATACTACTACTCCCTACTACTGCTACTGCTACTACTTTACTGCTGCTGCTACGTGTTTACTACTACTACTACTACTGATCTGATCTACTTTACTACTACTACTATCGGCGTGTCTCCCGCTGCTGCTGGACTACTACTACTACTACAGCGTGGGGCGTTGGCCCTTGTACAGGTCTACTACTAATAATAATAATGATGATGTATGATGATGATGATAATCGAAATATTGTATTCGTCTTCCAGCAGAAGAAGAAGAAGAAAAGATTGATGATGACTAAGGTTTTATCAAGAGCAACTAGATTAAACTCATTAATGTGATTTTGATGTGTTAAATAACACTCTAGACTCGCATTATGTTATTAAACCGAGTTTATCTAGCTCCGCCATCTCGTAGTATTCGTGAGGCATTGCGATAGTTGATGGGTTTTGCTCTTAGTGTGATTTTGGCATGACATCCTAAACACGATATAAAGTTTTTTCTCATATATAGCATTCATGAGGTAGAACCGGGACTGATTGAAATGGTCTGGTGGTAGAATCCAATTACCAAACTCTTTTAAAATGGTGATAAATGTTCCTGACAGTCTTCGCGTCGGTTTGATGGCGTCCTCGACCAGGAACCTGGCTTCTGGGGCGTCCAGCGGAAAGCATTCGATGATAGGTGTGGACCACTTCGTGTTATATTTCCCGATAGATGGTCCCCTTGATCTTCCAGTCCGCGTTGACTGGCACCCACGAATTCGCGACAGATCCGCTGGTACGGCCGACGCGTCGACGTTTGTTCGTTGAAGTGCTCGAAGTCGACCCCGTCGCTGGGGTAAGGGGGCGGCGATCTCCTGCAGGATCCTTATGATCTGATAATAGAATGTGGAACCGGAAGAAAAAGAACGACTTGAGACACGGTGGTCGTTTCCATGTCCAGCGTCACGCCGCATCCGGGTCGTGGCGCACCCACACCGCAAAATTCAGCTGGTTCTGCCAGAATCCCTCGATGGGATGCATGGCGTTTCGTAGTACTTACAACGTCAAAGTCACGGGTCTTTCGGGTGAGCTTTGTTGTCACAGAAGCCGTGGTGTGCGGAGGGTTGGGATTCGCCCTCCCCATCGTGGGACTGGCCGAGAGTAAACTGAATTCCATCGAGGATCAGGTGAGTCGCGCACTGGAAGGTAAAGAATATCAATTTAAGGGTGGGTGCTCATTAGTCGATAAGAAAAGGAAAGCGTTATCAAATTTGTCAACGATATAGGTCCTCGTGTGAATAACGGATCAGAACGGTAACAAAGTGATCTACTCGAAAGTTAAACAGGGGGGACAGAGACAAGCCTACTTTTTAGCGTCAAAAAACGATCGACCGTTGCTCCTCTACTTCACCTACAGAAATGGCTAGCGGTCGGAGGCGGACTCGCGGTACGTCGGATTAGTTTAGTGGCGGTGGTGTTTGTTTGTACGTCGATGTTTATGGCGTCGGGAATCCTCGTCCACGAGTTCTATTCGTTTTACATGATCGCACAAGTAGGTTGAAGCTTAAAGTCCAACACAGTCCACCATCACGACTGTACCGAAGACGAAGAAGAAGAAGGGATAAATAATAATTCTTTTCATATAAAAAAATGAGCGAAAAGGATTCTGGTCAACAGACTTTAAGGCGGACGACGAGGACGAACAACCAACCCATGCTCTTCAGGATGAACACTTACTGCGACGAACTCTACAACACGAACAACGACACGACGGAGGACGGTAAAATCCGATAAATAATAATCCTTTTCATATATAAAAAATGTGCCGTGAAAAGGATTTTGGTCAACACCAGCATATCTACGCGGGGCCGTCGTGACGGGGAAATGCGTTTGACCCATCTAAAGGATTATTCCATGGGGGTTGTCCCCTGAACCCCTGAGTCTCTCTCTCTCTCGGTGGAATCGATTAGATTTCTCAACGAAAGACTCTCTCTCTCGACTCTCTCTCTCTCTCTCTCTCTCTCGTGGGAACCGGGACTCTCTACGGCGTTTACATTGTCACAAACCACTATTTGGAAACCACTTTAAAATTTTCTGATATTGGAACCTTGTTGCATTGAAATTCCGCTTTATTTGATAGGATTTTGATTCCCCGACCAACTTTCTTTATTACCATTTTAATCCTGTTTATTTAGAAGAAAAATTCTTTTTCTGGAGCGTCGACAAACACGACATAGGGGCATTTTTCTGTAATATATCGGGTTCTGTATTTATTATTGGAAAATTCTCGTATACATACCTGCATCGCTTTCTCGGTTGATTATAGGAGGACCAATTACACAGCGTTTCGTTTCGTCGTCGAATTCCTACACCATTAGCAAGTAACCATAAACCGTAGGCTGGCGGTGAGCCGTGTGGGTAAATCGACGAATTTTTTAAGGATGTCGTCGAAGAGGTTGTCACTCAGTACGGCGGCGATCATTGAGGTGAAGGGCACTGCAAATAGATCAATTTTATAGCCTACATTGTTGCAAAATAGTTTAAACATCTTTTTTATCTTCAAATACTACTACCACTACTACTACTACTACTACTGCTACTGCTACTACTACTGCTGCTGCTACTACTACTACTACTACTACTCCTGCTACTACCGTGCCAAGAAACCTTCCTTGAAACTACTACTACTGCTGCTGCTGCTACTACTACTACTACTATTACTACTACTAATAATAATAATGATGATGATGATGATGATGATAATAATATTTGGAAGAAGAAGAAGAAGAAGATTGATGATGACTAAGGTTTTATCAAGAGCAACTAGATTAAACTCATTAATGTGATTTTGATGTGTTAAATAACACTCTAGACTCGCATTATGTTATTAAACCGAGTTTATCTAGCTCCGCCATGTGATTTTGGCATGACATCCTAAACACGATATAAAGTTTTTTCTCATATATAGCAAAAAATTCATCGAAGTGATTTTTATTCTTGGTAGAACTTCCCGGGACTGATTGAAAGTTAATGTAGAATCCAATTACCAAACTCTTTTAAAATGGTGATAAATGTTCCTGCGCCAAAGCATTCTGCATACAACGTCAAAGTCACGGGTCTTTCGGGTGAGCTTTGTTGTCACGTTTGGGTTTTAAATATTTTTTTTTAAAACAGAAGCCGTGAAAGGTAAAAGAATATCAATTTGTAGCACTTCACCTACAGTTTGTAACATCTTCATTTAAGTGAAGGGATGTACTTCTTCATTTAAGTGAAGGGATGTAAAAACAAAAACAAAAATCAAACAAACAAAGAAGCCGTAAAGTTGTGAACAGAGACACACATAAGCATGGCAATGATACTTACTACCAAGAATGCCATTTAAAATGGATAGCATAATAAGAATCCAATAGTGTTGACCACTGCTGGGCAAACAGGCTACGACTACCGCCTCCAGAAGTGGCAAAACTGCATAAAACGTTAATTTGTTGACGCACTTCCTGTCTGTTAGCCATCCGAAAAACGGGCGAGCGAAAATTGCAGAAAGTCCATGCAATGTCACGAGGAAAGCTCCTTCAATTTTTGTAAAGTTCCTGAATATTGCGAACTCCGTTAAAAAGAAAATAGGAATGTAATATCCAACAGTATTAAATATAGCACCTACTCCATTCAGAATGAACAGCTTGTTTCGTAAAATGGTTAAGTCCAATTTTGAATAATCTGAAAATAAAATTATAAAATTGAGAATACAATTTAACTACCTTTGAAAACAAAGTCTATATTTACTGACTTGCGTGAAAATGTCAATAATATCAACATGTAATGTTGTACCATAACCCCAGTTGTATCATGTACCATAACATTTCGCTCTGAACATAAACTAGAAAAATGCATTTATTCAAATTTTATTGTTTTGAATTCATAAATATATATAAGAGAGAGAGAGAGAATGAAAGTGAGAGAGAGAGAGAGAGAGAGAGTGAGAGAAAGTGAGAGAGAGAGAGAGAAAGAGAGAGAGAGTGAGAGAGAGAGTCACTATAACTGTACAATAGGACCACTAACAAAAATAGATGCATTGTTATTTATTCTGCGCTGGTAATGTACAAATTGTGTTTTTAGAAGCTTTGGAATACCTTTATTGGATTTTTCTAGGTAAAGTGGTTTCATTACTGCGCCACAAACTGCACAGTTGAGGAAGAGGCCGGAGTGTATAAGCAGGGACATTTTAAACCCATAAAATGTTTGCAACTTATCAACGAAGATCGGATAAAGTGTCAGTCCTATGGCTCCCCCAGCGAAAACCACACCTGATGCAGTAGCAAAATTGTTTGGGAAATAATCATGAAGTGCAACTACCGACGCTGCAGATATCAATCCGCCCCCACTTCCTGAAAAAAAAGTATATATAACTAGGTTATATGGTAAACATACAATGTAGATAGGTAATGTGTACACGTAATCTATATAAAAGCATTATTGAGTTCATAATTGTTTAATGTTTGTTTTAGATTATATTGAATATCTATTCGTTTTGTCAAAATAAATCTGTAAAACAGAAAATATTTTTGCCTACAATTTGTTTTCATAACCATTTACAGAATGTGTTTATAGGTAAAACATTGAAAAATGTTTCTTATTATCATCATCGTCACTTGCCGTTTGAAATTATGTAAAATTAACTCCTATATTAAATTCTGTATGATATAAAAATCACAGACACTAAAGTATTCAAGCGACGTTATTGTTTTATGGAAAAAATTCTATATCACAGTTCATCAGGTTAAGCAGGGATACAACTAAAGCCGAGCTCACATTATCCTTGCGATAATTTTATCGTACGATTTCGTGACCCCGGGATGTCATAGAAAATTCGCATCAAATCCTGCCAGGTCTACAGCAGTGGTAGATGCTCGTATGTTGGATAGCAAAGCTGCAGGTTACCGATCGCACTATAATTAGGATGGTGTCACGATGCAGCCATATAGCTGTCTTGCGAACTGAAAAAATCGCTAAGAAAATGTGCGTATCAAACATCTAATTGGCGATGTTGCGACACTCCTCCTGCAGCCTTGCAAATTTGTACGGAATGTTTTAGGCTGCCATAGAAACCCATTAATTTTTCCCAAAAAGTAGATAGGTGTACGGCTGCCGCAAAGCTGATGTGAATTGAGCTTTAGGTAATTACGATAGCATCTGTGCTGCGTGCACGAGTTTACGTCAACTTTGACGTTAGTTTGCAAAATCGTGACGTCATTACATGTAAGCATCATATCAACCAAAGATTGTAGTTAAAACAGAACATACCGATCATGACTCCAAACGTTATATACATCGAGTAGATATTTACGGTAAACATACTAAAGATGAATCCACCGCACGCCAAAATTGATCCGCCGATGACAACTAGCCTGTAACCCAGTCGATGTATCAGGTATGTCGTAAGGGGACCTAGATGATACAAAAATTAAGTTATTAAGAATAACTAACTACTGTTCCCATAAAAAAGTTATTTTAATATGTTTTATCCCATAAATGAACGATGTATAATTGATTCAAAGTATTTGTTTTGTTATATTTGTTTGTTTCTTTATTGTTGTTTAACGTCCCACTCAAGAATTTTTCACTCATATGGAAACGTCACCAAATGCCGGTGAAGGGCTTCAAATTTTGGTCTATGCTCGGCACTTACGTCCATTGAGCAGTGAGGTTTCTTTAACGTGCCGACACCTACTGCGAAATGGGACCTCGAGTTTTACTGTCTCAGTGCGACGAACAGGAAACCAACCTGCCGCCGGCTGGACTCGAACTCACGACCACACGATCAAGCCGACTGAGCCAGGCCGGCTCTGTATTGCTATATTGGGCTGATAATGAATAAATGTGATCTTACCAATCAAAAACAGCATCCCGACTTCCAAAGATCCTATCCAGACGGCAACAGACTTCTTGCCTCCATATAAATTAAGAATCTCCGGGAGAAACACTCCGAATGATGTAATACATCCATACACGAGGAAATTGCACAAGAAACATACTGAAAGGACTAACCATTTCCGGTCTAAACTGAGTTTTGAACAAAATCCTATAACAATGAAATAATGACAAATGTACTATAACGACAAACATATTATATTTTATATCATGACAGTGCTACTAAAGCGGAGTTACTAAATGCACAGTTTAAATCGGTGTTTACCGTTGAGAACCCTAATGCTGAATTACCAGATATTACGGGACAGAGTTATCCTACTATGCAAAATTTACAGATTAAGGTAGATGATAAACTTTTATATAATTTTAAATATCAAAAAAGGCAAGTGGGCCCGATGAAATACCAAATATGATTCTTAAATCCTGTGCGAAAGAACTAGCACCAGCAATAACATCAATATTTCAACAAAGTATAAACACTGGCGAACTCCCAAGTGATTGGCAAAATGCCAATGATATTTAAGAAAGGAAATAAACACCTTCCTAGCAACTATAGACCGGTCTCGTTAACTAGCGTGTGTTGTAAGACACTTGAACATATAATTTGTAAAAGTATCCTCAATCATCTAGAGAAACATAAGATCCTCACTCATTTACAACATGGCTTTCGCAGTGGTCATTCGTGCGAGACACAATTAATTAATACAATGCATGATATTATGAAATCTTATGATAATAAAGAACAAATTGATTTAGTAATACTGGACTTTAGTAAGGCGTTCGATACGGTGCCTCACCGCAAACTGCTCCACAAACTTTCGAATTACGGAATACGCGGGAATGTAAATCTCTGGATTAAAAATTTCCTTATGAACCGCCACCAGCGCGTCGTCATTGATGGAATATCATCAAACCCTTGTTCAGTTGATTCTGGCGTCCCACAGGGTACTGTCTTAGGGCCACTTCTCTTTTTATGCCATATTAATGACCTCCCGAATAGTGTTAAATCTAAAGTCCGCTTATTTGCTGATGACTGTTTTATTATACAGAAGTATAAAATCATTTGATGATCACTTAAAATTACAGCAAGACTTATTTTCACTCCAAAATTGGGCGCAAAATGTGGGGAATGAAGTTCAAACGCTTCCAAATGTTATTTTATGTCTATTCATCGTAAAAAGTTTCCAACTACATATAGATACTCCTTGAACGATCATAATCTAGAACAAGTTAAAGAAAAACCCTTATCTTGGTGTTATAATTAGTGATGATCTTAAGTGGACCACACATATATCTAAGATCTGTAATCGTGCTAATAGTATTCTTGGCTTTGTGCGAAGAAATCTTAAACATAGCAACATTTCCTTTAAAGAAACTGCTTATATATTTAGTTCGTTCCATCTTGGACTATTCGTGTACTGTTTGGGATCCTTATTTACAAAAGGATATAAACAAAATAGAAAGTGTTCAGCGTCGTGCTGCCAGATTTGTCAAAAATGATTATAGCTGTAAAAGTAGTGTCACAGATATGATGAATAGTCTCGGCTGGAAGCCTTTAGCACACCGTAGAAGAGAACAACGTCTTGTGTTTCTTTATAAGAT
Organism: Atrina japonica; assembly: GCA_030159075.1. Classification (NCBI taxonomy): domain Eukaryota; kingdom Metazoa; phylum Mollusca; class Bivalvia; order Pterioida; family Pinnidae; genus Atrina; species Atrina japonica. Next base: position 625,233 of record BROG01000346.1, on the reverse strand, counting down.
TCTTAACGACCTGATGGCGCTATCCACTGATACCTTAGATTTGAGCTATAACACTCGTGTTCAGCGTAGAACAAACTCTAAATCTTTGAAATTAGTGACTTGCCAGACAGATATTTTCAAAAATTTCATTCATACCAAAAACTGTAAAGGATTGGAATTCGTTGCCGAAATATGTGTGAATGCTAAAACCGTTCTGGACTTTAAATGTGTTTTAGCAACTGCTACTCAGCGCGACTAGTCACCGTCAACGCACTCTCTTTCCCTGGAAGATCCGTACTCAGTAGTGAGGCACTTTCCAGTACATATACAGACAGATACAGATATTCATTTTATATAATAATAATAATAATAATAATAATAATAACACCATTTGTTGTTGTCCTATTTTCTACACGGTCTAGAAAGATACAGTCATAAGCCAATGGATTCATACTTAAACACAGTTTCAATAATGCCTAATTTACCCAGATCTTATCACTTGTAATTAATGAAATAATTTAAGAAAAATTAACAATAAGCCTGGTGTAGAGTGAACATATAGACAATATCTGCTTTTTATTTCATCGCGTGAGGCAAAAGAGTGTGTAGCACGAGTGGTAAATAATATTATTTATTCTTCCGCCTCACAAAATGAAATAAAAATGTTAGTCATGAAAAATTGGCAAATATTCTATTTATTACATATTTATTTTCCAAAAAAGTTTGCATTCATTTTGAATGCGTGTTATTATTCACATAAATTTATTTAAATGATAAATGATAAATCCTTATAGCTCACTACCGGAAAGGTATTAAAATGTATACACTAAAGGCATAAACACTTACAAATGTTTGTTTGTTTGTTTATTGTTGTTTAACGTCCCGCTCAAGAATCTTTCACTCATATGGAGACGTCACCAAATGCCGGTGAAAGTCTTCAAATTTTGGCCTATGCACGGCACTTACGGCCATTGAGCAGTGAGGGTTCTTTAACGTGCCGACACCTACTGTGACACAGGACCTCGGTTTTTACTGTTTCAGTCCGAAGAACAGGAAACCAACCTGCCGCCGGCTGGACTCGAACTCACGACCTGACGATCAAGAGTCGAGCGCGCTACCGATTTAGCCAGGCCGGCTCTTCTTACAAATAGAAATAACGACTATAAGTTTTTACTTCGAGAATGCTGCAAAATAATATCTTGATTTCCTCCCTTATTACATTTTGATTTGACTGTGGACCCACAGCGGTTGTGACCGGTCAACAGGGGATGCTTACTCCTAGATGGCACCTGATCACACCTCTGGATTACTAGAGCTCCATTTTTGTCCATTGTCACCAGAATTGTATTTGTAACCTGGGTCCGGCACCATAAAACTTGAGATTTTACTCAAGTCTGAGAATAGTTTCAGCTCAGCCAATCAGATTTCAGGATTAGCCAAAGTTGAGTAAAACTTTTAGTCTTAAGTAATTCTTAAGTGTTATGGTGCCAGGCCCTGGATAAATACTTTAGTATCTGACATTTGTATATCTAATTGTATAAATCACGTACTCACGTATAAATGACAAAAAATTAAATTATCTATACAAAACATTTTCATGGATTGTATTGCATTGCTTTATGCGTGAATGGTCATGTAAAATATTTGATAATTTTCGTGATAATAATTCGAACCTGCATCTCTTTGTTCCTTTTTTAGTAACTCATCTCCCACTTCTGTTCCGTCTGTATCCGTCGCCATAGGTTGTCTGGTTTATTTTTCCTGTAATAAGTAATAATTCATAATAAAAAATAACCCTGATTTGACGCCAATGACAAAAAAAAATGATTATTAATATGATATCTGAAAACATTACCAATTATGCTGTAGGTGTGAACCTATTTAAACTCAAACTCTCTCTCTCTCTCTCTCTCTCTCTCTCTCTCTCTCTCTCTCTCTCTCTCTCTCTCTCTCTCTCTCTCTCTCTGTATATATGTGACTGCGTGTGTGGTTGTGTGTGTGTGTAAACGTGCTTAGTTTCTTTTTGGAATGTAATAACTTTAGCGGAGGTCTGGTGTTTGGATTGAGTTGAAAATCACGGGTTCGATTCCATCCCCTGTAATTCCCCGACATTCCTTAAACCTACAAAAAATGAAAAGAGACCTGTGGATTTGAATTCACGTGTCTTTTGAATAAGATTTAAAACGGAGGTCTGATGTCAAGGCACCTTTTCAGAGTCTGTACAGATCATATGGTATGCGTTCAAGGAATTAACTCTTTTGAACTATATATCCAGTTTATCAAGTTTTCAATTGGAACATACTCCTTAATATCATTTTATATGTGTACATGTACCCATTTCAAGCGTCTCCTTTAGTTCTTCTGTCACGGGTTCTGTCGAAGTTATTTTTGGAATCAAGATATATATTGAGAATGTAGTTTTAAACGAAACTTATAATACTGGAAACGCTCTGACATTGGCTAAAGTTCTTGCTTTATTGGTGTGTTTTGTTTCAATAATTTTTTCAGTTGTATGGTGGTCGCCAGTTTTTAATGTTAACCAGAGGTACGATACTTCATAGTTAACATTTGGACTGGTCTAGGCGCGTTGAAATCTAAAAATTATTATTTAAATATTAAAATTCCACAGCATGGGTCAAAATGTGTGAGATTTCACAATAGCTGGTAACTTTTTTTATATTAATGAAACATTATTCGCAATATGTTAAATAAGAATAAAACAAGTGCAATAGTAGGAATGAATTACCTTTCAAAATAACTAGGTTATGATGGTTATAAAGAAATATGTAAGGGAAATCAAAATCATCTCAAATAAACGGGAATTTAATGTAACGGGGTTCTGACTTATCCATTTGCATTTGTCATAATTATGTTTATTATGAAATCGATATTATAACTGATTCGCTCTGTCAATCAGGACAGAACGACTAATCGTGATTTCATGCTAAAACTACTGTCGGATCTATCATCCGGAATCGGAAATACCTATATCTGGATCTTCATCAAGACAGTGCCAGGAAAAAGGGGAATGGCATATGATCAAAATATACATGCTTACATAAGCATTTCTATCGATTCTGTATTTACTACGTAGGTTTCTAATTTTTTAGATTTGTTCTCTAACCTAGAAACATTACGATTTGTTGAACAAACTCGCGATTCAGAGATAGTAAAAAGTATCATGAGGCCTACTTGAGATAGCTCGTTCTATATATATATATATAGATATAGATATATAGCTTCTTAAGTCTACATGCCGTCGCACATCTATCGTAGATAAATCTTTGTTTTACAGTCATTGAACAAACCCGTTGTAAGTTGAGATGATCGTAAATAAAATGTAAATCATGGCGTAACTTACTACAGCTATAACCAGTTGTATTTTGACCGTAGCGTTACGTTTCGGGAATTTGGATGCAATTGAATTAGATCCGGGGATTCCTGAATTAGGGGGAATTTTTATCAGAACCATTACTATGCTAAAAAGGAAAATAGTACTAGTGTTTTAAAGAAAAAATATTAGGCTCCTGCCAAATTTATTCTAGCAGGGAATGGGGCCTGGGCCTTTTCATTTGGGAATTTTAGTAACATTTTATTGAAATTCGGAATTCTAGAAATACACAAAACTATGTGAAAATACAAGAATCTCTGCAAATGTATTGTCATTTGACTTCAAATTGGGAAAAAATGCACTGTTTTAGCATTGGGAATGGGGCCTTATTTTGGCCCCGTATGATAGGGTGGAAAATCCCTGTCTAGGATACATTTCTTTTATTCGTTCTCATTAATGGTACTGTGTAATAAGTATAGTGACAATCACAAGTGGACAAAGGACATAACCATTCACACCATCACATTTACATGTAGGTATTATATTCAATAATTTTTAGAAAGGTGTAAGAAAAGGAAAAGAAACAGACTTGTTCATTACTAACAATCCGATTTTAGAAATATGCTGATCAATAACGTAAATGGAAAATAAAATACAGTTCTTGAATTGAAGTATACAACATGTTATGAAAATGAATAAATTTTCGGCGCAATATAAGTAATTTCTATAGCTACAAGAAAAATAGATCTGGGTGAAATATTTTTTTAAATTTTTGAAATCATTTCAAATTAAATTATGAACTAAAAGTAAGGTATATAAAAACGATTGGGTGGAGATTTAAATTTCTTTTTCTCTTTTCAGCAAATTTAGAAAGTTGACTGTAATTAAGGATTGTTTTTCATTTATTTGAAACGCATTGAGTATAAATACAATGGGTCATGGAAAAAAATTCTGTGCTGCACATTGATTTTTTTCCATGATCCATTGCATTTATACTCAATACTTTTAAAAGAAATGAAAAACAATCCTTATATTTATATATATATATATTTATATATCCATTTTCTGTGAATCTATATAACTTTAGTATTATGTTTATACTATCCATTCTTCCGAAGAAAGTATAGTGTGAGAATGAATAAATATTACAAAATAATTACTTTACTTAACCAACCGTTTCACGAGTATCTCGAGCCCCGTGTTCAGCCCTTACGAAGCTGTATTTAAAGTGATAAGAACGCACGAGAAACAGGAATATACGCCCAAAGGTGTTTTTATAATAATACTTTAATTCATTGACAGGCTATGGTGGCAACAGACAGGATGGATAAAATAAGATAAAAACGTGAAGTTCACCTCACACTAACATGGTCCAAAGGTGAATGTCGCAGCTTGCTATATACAATCTATTAAAAACATGGGTAATTAGAAAATAAATAAGAAAAGAAAAAGAAAATAATAATAAACTAAATGATATATCACAGAAAAGCATTAACAAAGCTAGACATGTTCGTCACAACACAAATGAATTAAATATTATTGACATGTATATGCCTGGATACCTAAATTGTAATCTACCAGAGTTTCAATGCAGTTTGGTTAAACGTAATGTTTATATGTTGTCTGGCTGTATTTCATATCAAAATAATAAAACTGGCTATACATCGTATAAGTTAATTACTGATTATTCTTCAATTCAATCGACATGTGTTGTACTCGGTTTGTTTCCCCTGTATCAATGGCAACAGGAAAGTTTCATGTACGATTAAACATAATGCAATATTTCATTTTATCCCATTTCTTGACCGAAAATATAATATGTACCCGCACAATGCACAATACTTTAATGCGCTTATAAAATGTTACGACAATTTAAGTATTATTTTTTTAATGTAAAACAAATCTTAAACTCGCATTCGACCAAATATGGAAAATAACATACTCAATGATTTTTTTTTCTCATAGATGTTACCCTTATAAGGTCCTGTAACACAATATGATAAAATATTGTTTTATTTACCACAATTAATCGATTCTCGTGAGTAAACATACACACACACATTTGTTTCTTTGATTATTGTTCTTTAACGTCCCACCCAAGAATATTTCACTCATATGCAGACGTCACCAAATGCCGGTTAAGGGTTTCAAATCATAGCCTATACCTCGCACGCCATTGAGCAGTGAGGGTTCTTTACGTGCCGACACCTACTATGACACGGGACCTCGGTTTTTTACTGTCTCATCCGAAGGACAGGAAACCAACCTGCCGCCGACTGGACTCGAACTCACAACCTCACGATGAAGATTCGAGCGCGCTACCGACTGAGACACGCCGGCTAGCAACACACACACACACACACACACACTGTATGTGGTTTCAGTGTGTGTGTGTGTGTGTGTGTGTGTGTGTGTGCATATGTGTGTCACAGAATCATTGAATTCTTCTTTATATTTCTCAAGTTACAAGTTGACAATTACAGATCGATATTTCATATCGCCATTCTGTATCTACATAACGGTTATGCTACCTACGTTTTAACCAGGTCAACTAAGGATAAATGTTAATAACCTATTGTGTAAAGGCTCCGAAAATTAGGCCGTGCACGGTTATGATGTCTGTGTATATTCGTATTCAGTGGCAGTACCACACTCTGACTCACGGATACATTTACGATAAAGGCATATAGTCTTGTCGAACATTATTCACAAGGAGAGTCAAAATTCAAATACACAAGATGAATAAGTTACAAAAATGTTATTAACATGGGTATACACGTATATACATGGTACAGAAAGTGTAGATACAGTCATTAATCGGAGGAATCATGTAATACTTTAAACGTATACACATTATTATATATAAAATCCACTTACCTTAGAGTGTTGATCATGAGCTCGCATATACTAGATCCTAAACCGCAGAACTACAATTCCACATCGTTTCTCGCAGCAACTGCTAGTATTATTCACCGAGAAAGAAAAAACTGAAATACGATTGAGATAACACATGACCTGTGTACATTTCGGTATATCGCATACGTCTTTGTTTTGTCGCTAGTATATATATATATATATATATATATATATATATATATATATATATATATATATATATATATATATATATATATATATATATATATATATATAAAGACGTATGCGATATACCGATATCTATTGCAGGTATTACAATCGGGATGCTGTTGTATCATTGAAAAACATATCTTAACCGACGAAAATATAAACCAAAATTCAAATCATATGATATACTAATAGGAATTATTAGGGAGGATTCCGTAGGAATTCTAAAATTTACCCGGTGTTCGACTGATGCAACTTTCGCCCTAATTACCGTAGAGCGTCACCACGTGACAACCGACACCTTACCACCAATCGATAAATCAATATTACTGTATGGTAGCCGCAACGGATGCGAAGGCTTATTTTCCTTACTTCAAATAGTTTCTTTTCACTTTTAAATGAGATATTTATATTTATTTTATAAATAATTCCTACAAATATTATTCTGCCGTTGGACAAAAGTAAAAATAGATGAAACAGTCACAATTTGTGATTTATCTTTTGTTTAGGTAGAATTCATTGATATAGGGACTTAATTTACCCACAGATATTATCAGTCCTCTTCCTCAAAAATTTTGATCATGAAAAAGTGAAAGTAATTCAGTATGACGAATCTTCGGCAACTGCGAGTATCATGCTTGTGGTTGCAAAGTAGCTAGATGTGAGCAGACACGCATACAAAATCAAACCTCTTGACATCTGTACCGCCGAAACGGAGATTTATTATTACTGTTATTCAAGCAACATGAAACAATTTTATATTTAAACATCTCATTTGATTTGAAACTACGCCAAATCTATTATCATTTGTATGAAAGAATATTCATTACACACTGACGAAATGTCTTATTGGATATGGATAGTATATATATATATATATATATATATATATATATATATATATATATATATATATATATATATATATATATATATATATATATATACTTCTAATAAAAAGACGTTAGGTTCCCGATACGCATTGACATTGGTAAATGAGTACTAACCTTGAATAAAACATATCATATGCCTCTTAGCTACACAACAGTCAGCAGTACATATAGATTATGTCTTTCTAGCCAATCTACACATAAACATTATTCAAATTGCTGCCTTCTTTTGTCCAGATTAGAACGAAGCGAATACTCATGAGAAAACCATGTCTGCTTTACAGAAACATAAATCAATAAATCAATGAAGCGATGAAAAGCTGTAAGAGTTATCTTTCTTGTTACTGTACAATGATAACGGACTCGTGAGAGATTATGCCATATTGCTTGCAACCATGAAGTATCTCACCTCGTATAAGCATGGGTTCGATTTATATATATAGGGGTTAGAGCATTGTGCTTTAAATCACAAGGTCTCTCACCTCTGGTTCGAATCCCGCTAGGGTCATTTCGAGTTAAGTGGGAAAGTTTGCAAGTTTTCTTGCGGAAGGTCGGTGGTCTTTACCCGGATAACCGGGGTTTCTCTTCAACCAATAAAAACTGGACGTCATCATATGACTGAAAGATTGTTGAGTATGGCGTAAAACAAAAACAAAAAATCAAAATCATATATATATATATATATATATATATATATATATATATATATATATATATATATATATATATATTGACAACTCAGGTATATGATAAACGAGACGGCTTTCTCACCGTAAATTTTCCATATTTAAGTAGTAACATCCCACAGTCATTCGCACATGGAGTTCATATTTCACAAATGGTCCGATATGCCAGGCCGTGTTTAACATATGAACATTTCATATACAGATGTAAATTACTCACTGACATATTACTGACTGTGGGATATTATTACTTAAATGTGGAAAATTAACGATTGAAAGCCGAAATCGTCGTGTTTGTCGTATAGCTTAGTTGCTAATTTCCCGTCTCAGTTTGTATTAAGTAAATTGTCTAAGTATGGACCGTGTGTGCTTCATTTTGTCGTATCTTTCATTTCTAGTTCGCTAGGATATATCGTATTGACATATGTATGAAAATTGTCATTATTAACTGAAGAAACAAATTGGGGGTATGAATGTATTTTTAGTTCATACAAATCCAGTACTACAGATGTAGCAATTCTTTTAAATAATAATTTTGAATTTAAATTAAGAAAAATCAAACAAGACTGCATGTGGAATTTTGTTTGTCTAGACATTCAAATTGAAGTAAAATTGAAGAAGTAGCGATCGATAATAAAAACTCAAGTTCATTATAACATGACGAATAAGATGTATAAATGGTCTCGACATTGACACTGAAGCTCAATATTGTGTCCCAGTTATTAAACATAGTACAACAGTGTATCTCTGACACTAAAGCTCAATATTGTATCCCATTTTATAATTATGATAACATTGAATATATACCCGACAATGAAATACAGTTTACCATTGATGATCAGCTATTTTTAGAAACAATGTTAACGAACATTAAAGGTAAAACTATTTCCTTTTCTTCATTTAAGAAAAAAAATATGAATTTAAGAGCAGATAATTTGAAACGTGAAATACAAGAAATAGAACAACAAATGAACTATAACTTTTATGTGTTACAACAAAAGAAAAGAGAATTAGAAAACAATAGGCAGAAAATATTAAAAGGTTTTTTTTATTCGGTCTAATGCTAGGTGGAATGAAGAGGGGGAAGAGCCTACAACATATTTTTTTTTTAATTTAGAAAATCGAAATTATGTTTAAAAAATGATACCAAAAATAAAAAAAGAAATGATATCACTACAACAAAACAGAGATATTTTAGAAGAAGTTAAATCTTTTTATGAAAACTTATTCAATGATAACATTAATCATGATCATACTTTTGTATACAGGAATTCAGAAGAATGGTTAGGTGACATCAATATTCCAAAATTAAATCTAATTGAATCTGAAAACTTAGAAGGTCCAAGTACTCTTATAGAGGCAGGAAAAACTTTAAAATATTATAAACATACTACCAAAGTTATAATGCTCAAGACGATATCGTTTCTGTCAATAAGACGTCATCAGTCGAGCTCCAATCTAAAAGTTATATGTATTTTCTAGAGAGAAATTGGTATTATACCAGGCCAAATAGTATCTCTAAAAGTATAGCCGAAATCCGTCTAAGAGTAACCAATGTAAAAAATTACTATCTTAGCTTTAGAAAAATTTTGAACAGATGAAAAATAATAAAAGTCCGGGGTCTGATGGATTTACGTCTGAAAGTTTTTAATGTTTCTGGAAACAATCAGGGAATTTCATGGTAAGGTCAATAAATATGTGATATAATAAGGGCAAGTTGTCTGTAACCCATAGGCAAGGAATTATTATATGTATCACCAAATAAGAAACCAAAACATTTCATACAAGACTGGAGACCTATATCTCTACTTAACATCATTTATAAAATAACCTCAGGCACAATAAATCAGTCCGAGACAAACTTATAAATAAGGACCAGACAGGTTTCCTCGCTCTAAGATAAATTGAGAAAATACGAAACTAATATATGACTTAATGCAATTTACAAAAGAAAATAATATTTCTGGTTTACTTTTTATTATCGATTTAAAAAAAAAATTTTGATTCTGTCTAATGGCATTTTATTTCTGATGTTTTGAAGTTTTTCAAATTTGGTAATAGTATTATAAGTTGGGTCAAAACATGACATGCCAATGTTGCTTCTGCCGTGAATCGTGGAAGAACTTATCATGTCTTCGAAATTCGTAGAGGTTTTCGTCAGGGAGACCCAATAGCATATTTATTTATTTTGTGTGTTGAGATATTGGCCACTAGGCTAAGAAACAATAACACTGTGAAGGATATAAATATTAATAATTGTCCCATT